>JAVSBS010000786.1:7406-35726 GCA_033124195.1 Coracias cyanogaster | reverse complement strand
GGCCCTGCCCCTGCGGCGCCGCGGCCGGCCGGGTGGGGGCGCCCTTGCCCAGCTGCTGCCCGCCCCGCGCGCTGCCCGCCCCGCCGGCCGTTAGCGCCCACAGCGCGATCCTCGGCAAACGAGGCCTTTTTTTTTTTTTTTAAATAAATTACTGTTCCTGTTCCTCTTCCCCGCCGCATTTCCTGTAATTCCCCACTTTTTGTTTTGATTTTGTTGTTAATTGATGTCGCGTTTGCAGCATCGCCCAGCTCCGTTTCCGCGGGCAGCCCCAGCTGGGAGCAAGGGTTGCAGCACATCAGAGCCTCAGAACCGTGGGGGTTGGAAGGGACCTCTAAAGATCGAGTCCAACCCCCCTGCCAAAGCAGGTTCATCTAGGGAAGGTCACACAGGAGCATGTCCAGGTTGGTCTTGAAAGTCTCCAGAGAAGGAGACTCCACAAGCTGCCCGGGCAGCCTGTTCCAGTGCTCCATCACCCTCACAGTACAGAGGTTTCTCCTCACGTGGAGGTGGAACTCCCCGTGTTCCAGGCTGTGCCCGTTTCCCCTCATCCTATGGCTAGGCACCATTGAAAAGAGACTGATTGCTCCTTCAGGTGCAGGTGGGAGCTGGGAGCGCCATGGCCAGGTCCCAGGGAGCAATGAGCAGCACTCCACTGATGCCGGCGTTAGAGCCGCACTTGGGGCTCCTGTGGGCCTGGCACCATCTCACTACAACCTGGCTTTTAGTGCCAGTATTGAGTCGCACACATTGTCTCCTCATAATGGCCCATCTGCAGCCGCTGCCCTCCACACGCCCTACCAGCCTTGTCTAGCATCCCCTCTTCCGCAGACAGCGACTGCTTCCTACCCGCCTCATCACAGGCCTTCGTCGGGCTGAGCACGCTGAGCCCTGGCTCTAGCTCAGCCCGAACGCTGAGTGACAGCCCCCAGCATAACACAGCACCACCACATACCAGACTGCACCTAGTGATGGCCACTCTTACCAGCACCCCTCGCCCTGGCAACGCGGAGCCCAGCCCCATGCCTTTGCTCAGCCAGCACCAGAATACATCACAAATACCAAAACCACGTCTCCTCTTTATATACCTACCACTTCGTTCTGCTGTGGGCTTTAACGGCGTTTCCCTTGGTTTAAGCATTTGCTTCTTGAGCAGAGAGAAGGCCTTGGACTGCTGAGCTTCAGACAATACTCCCATATTCCCAAGGAGCCAAAGCACCTTGCGCAGCAAGAACGGCTTCACCTTGTGCTGGGCCACCTTGAGAGGACTGATACGAATTTTGGGCAGGTTGACTTCTCGATCACAGTTATAAAACCGGAAGAGATTCCAGGCCAGGCTAGGTCCAAAGGTATCCATTAAAATATTTCTGGAAAGTTTAAGGAGCACATCACAGGACAACTGCTTTTCTTGTGGTTTCTGGCCCAGGTTCAGACTTAGCAAACTTCTCCTTCCCTGGTGACTCAGGAGAGAGCTGCTCCTGAGCAGGCGGGAGGGTCTGTACGAGCCCACAGCACCAGGGAGGGGTTTCTTACTGTGCAACAGTCTTTCATAATCCATATCCCACAAAGAACTGTTCAGGCTATGTTCTGAAATAATCATAAATACAGTAAAACCATTAAACATGAACAGCGAAGCATCCCAGTGGGTTTGTTTTGTTAAAACACGTATGTCTACATTTATAAACGTCCTGCTGTAGGCCAGGATACAGCGCAGATCCCTGCACTGCTTTGCCAAGCTTACCGAATGTTTTAACAGGCCAGATCAATAGATTTACAATAGATAGGTTTTTAGGTACTGTAATGCAATAATGATTATTTGTAATTTTTAATTTAAACTAATGTTTTCTGTAATGCTCCAGAAAACTATCTTTGTTATTCATACCTACACTCCAGAGTACACAGATTCCTAAAAATAAAGCCCAATCACCAAAAGAATATGTACCAGACCATATAAATTTTCTGAAAAATATTAAGAAAAATAATAATTCCTACTAAAGCCTTTTTCCTACCTGACAGAGGAAGGAAACTTTTACACTCCCGCCGGGCCATTTGCATTCTGGGTCCAGCCCCAGGGCCCAGCACAGCCTCTACGTTTCCAGTAGATCTAGGCTGGCTTTAAATGAAAGGCTTAGTTTTACTTCCTAGGTGATCTCTCTGGTCTCTGCCTGCTGATTAAAGCCATTAGCCCGATGTAACAGGGTTAAGCTGTGGCTGCTCAAAGGCCACAGAAGCTTCACCCTATGGACAAGAAGGTACCAGTATGGGAGAATCGGGATCCTGGAGCTTAAATTTGCTTCTAAGGCAGTGCCCTCACCCAGCTCTCCTTCATCTGCCTGAAGGTTCCATTTACACTCTGAGAATTGATCAATAAAACAATTAAATGCAACATAAGTAGGCTGGGACTTCATGATGAGCAGGGCTGCAAACACACAAAAAAGCTCTAATAATCAAAAGGGACAAGGAACCCAAAACTTAATTGCATCTTGCCAAAAGTGTTTGAAATAAATAGTTAACGTTTAGCATAGTGGGAGACTGCTAAAGACTGGAGGTCACGTCCTGGGAGCCCTGGAATGTGCCTGCAGCCTTCCCTTTCATTTCAAAGCAGAGAACAAGATTTTTAAGAATGTTCTATTTCCTAGAGGTGGATCCCACTCTGGCATTTTTGAGAAGCTTCAGGTATTTTTTTTTTTTTTTTCAAATTTGATTCAAGATTAAGGTTATCAGCTTCAAGTACCTGTGATTTATGGTCCAGGGGATCGCTTGCACATTGTAATCCTGTTAAGTATTCTATTATTTTGTTGGAATTTTACATATCAACATGCACATTCATGCTGTAATTCACCCCTGAAACAGAACATTGTACTATTTGGAAACAGCAAAAATTGACTTCTAGGACTAGATGGCAGTGGATAACTCGGGAGTATGTCATCGCGAAAGCAGCATTTTGCATCTTCACTGTGCCTGTCCTCCAGAGCAATCAATAGACATTGCAAGAACCCTCTTCACGAGACCCCTGAGAGATCAATGAGCTCTTCCACGAGTTCACTGATGGGCTAATGCGGTGGGGAGCAAACCACTTGTGTGAGATCCCCAGGAGGAACAAGGAGAGAGGAAGGAGGACCTGAGTGATGTGGGGTTCAAGTTACCCCCTTCTCCTGCACTGACAGATGTGTTGGGAGGTGGATGGTCCATGCGGAGGAGGACTGCACGCACTGCTGCCACCCGCCTGGGGCCAGTGGTGTCCTTAGGGATGCTCTGGGTCTGCCCCAAAGCCCTTTCCCTCCGGCCCAGCCAGGCACCACTGCAGCGCAGCAGCTAAGGAGGTAAGCCCTGTTCCATCCTAAAGCAGGCCTGCAGGCTTGATCGAATAAACGGCCCTGTGAAACGTTATTTAGAATAAACAACGCTTTGGATCAACGCCTTGCCTTCAAAGGCAGCCCTGAAAGTAAAAAAGGCCCGAGGCGCTAAAGGAGGAAATAAATCCAGGGCCCATTGCAGGCAGCGTCTGGAAGTCAGGCTGGAAACCTGAGGCGCCTTTCCCTCCCGTTCCCCGTTCCGACAGGAGGAAGGGTCAGCTCCACCAGCCGCGCTCCTTCTCCTCGCCCGGGACCTCTCCGGGAGCCCTGGCCCGCGCCTCAGCCCACGCTGGGCTCTCGCTCCCCGGGGCGGCTGCGGCACCGCTTCCCCTTCCCGTTCCCCTTCCCGTCCGCGCCCGGCGCTCCCGGGAGCCCGTCACCGTGTCGTTACTGACTGTGGACGCTCGTCGCCCGCGCCCGGGGCCGGGCGCCCACCAGCAGCAGCAGCAGCGGGAGCAGGAGCAGCGGCGGCGGCAGCCGGGCAGCGGCTGCGGGGCTCCTCGGGGGGCCACCTGGAACACGGACAGAGGAGTTGGCCCCGCGGAGTCCCGGCTCCCCCCGGCCGCCCCTCCGCTTGCGGCGGCTCCGTACCTGGCCGCGCCCGGCGGAGCGGCATCGCCGGCGGCGCTCCCGTGCCCGGCCCCGCTGCCAGCCCAGCTCGCCCCGGGCGCGGAGCCCGGCAGCTGGGAGCCTGCCCGGGCTGCGGCAGGAGCGCTTCCCCCGACACAAGGGCCGGTTATGCGGAGAGCCGGCCCAGCCCAGGTGCTCCGGCCGCTGCCCACGGGAAAAGCTCCAGCCGCGTCCCAGGGCTGGGAGCAACAGCCACAAGCACCGGGCTAATTTTTTTTTTTTTTTTTTTTCTTTAAATGAGTGAGGACCCGAAATCCATTGTCTAAGTAGTTTCATGAGCTGGCCACAGGTTTCTTCAACTAATAATCCTGATGTTCAGCAGCAGCAGCATTTTGAAATGCCTGAAACAGCAATGCTTCGATACAAGTTTACAATATACTATTGATTTTGCGTAAAGGAGATGTCAGAAAATTATAAACACTTAAGAATTCATTTAAGAACTAGTGGATGGGAATAAGGCTACAAGGAAAATTACTTAAGGGACCAAACAGGTAAACAAATGACTGAATTAAAAAGAGAGGGAAGAAGATCCATACCAGTGGATCACAAACAGGTCATTAACATTTTAATTAAGATCAAAACATTTGTGTTCTTTTAGATCAACTTCACAAAGCAAAACAGTAACACAGAAGCCAGAAGAGTGAAGCTCCTCTGAGAATCAGTTAGGCAGGAATCTGAACAAACAAAACACAGTACAAGTGGAAATTTCACATTCAGCCAGAATACTGTGAACTCAGGCTGCCTGGGCAGACACCATGGGACATCAATGACAGTACTGAATTCAGATTTAGGGTTCTCTTTAACAGAGGAATACTGACAAAAAGCAAAGCAAATGCAAAGAGAAATCACGAAATGACTGCAGGAGTTAGAGAAGTAGTTAACAAAAGATCTATAGGGAAAAAGTTAAAAAATACCAGTTTGTTGAAGTAAGAGGGTAGCAAGAAGAGATCACGAGGAGAAACATCGTTGGGTGAAGTTTTCAGTAACACCAAGTTCAACACAGGTATCAAAAACCATTGCCCAATTAAGTAAAAATTCCCCAAGTCACTCCATGGACAGGCTGACACTTTCAACCATTACCTGTACCACAGACATCAGCTTGGCTTCCAGAGGGCTGCAGGCTCAGGAAGAACACAATGTAGAAATGGAAGAAAATCCACCATGGATTTATGAAAGCACAAAATAAATACAATGAGAGATATATCTATTTATTTAAAATACAGGAGGGAAGCAGGTAATAAGGCAACACCCGCCAATTTTGGCTGAGTCACCAAGAGAACAGCTGGGGACCCTGCTGCTTGGGACATTTAAAACTCACAACTGGACAACAGAGGCACCCATCCAGATTCTAAGGATCCCGAAGATGAGGAGCAGGATGAGTGTCCTCATTTCCCCCCACTGTAAGTGAAAATACCAGTTTTTCTCCTTTTACAGTAATAGAGCCAAGACAATAGTCAACGACAATAGAACAGACACTGTGCTGAAAACTAACTGCAGGCCTGTTACAAGGACTCATGACAACTATGTTCAAACATTTCTTGGAGGCAATGAATCATGACTTTTTGTTACTTAAAACCATCTGAACACCATTTAAAAGTAATTTCTTTGACATTTGGTTTACATACCAAGCTTCAGAGAAATGTGGCTTTGTACTTCAGGGGAGTTTTCCCTGAAAGGAAGGAATTAAATAAGAAAATTCAAGTTACTCAAGTAACCTGTACTTTACACTTTCCTTGTGTATGAAAAATCATACATCAAATAAGATTCAAAAATTCAGCAAGCTCTAATCCATGCATCCTTTATTCCATTACAATCACTGTGTTGCGTTCGAGCAACAGGACACAAACTGCAATCAATCGCGATCAATTTATACAACAATCTGAGGCTTACAGTACATTTAAGGCCTTTAAATTTGGAAAAATTAGACCTATGCTATTAGTGTAACAATTTTTAAGTGTCTTGCATTTCTGATGCATAATCTGTGCGATTCCAGTGTCAAAGAATCAAATTACTTCTAACTAAAAAGATCAGCTCAATGAAAATTTAGTTACATAAATTCATCAAAACATAAATGTGTAAATTTTTTTTTTTTTGTCCTGGAAACTTTATAAAACTTTAATAGCAAAATAATATAGGGATAAAAACATATTTTAACAAAATGTATTCAATCATATACAAACCAGAATTTTGCAGTTTATTGTAACTAGACTTAAATTAAAACTACCAGTTAAGAATCTATGCACAATGTAAATTCAAATATGTACAGTACTTTTAAAAAGTCTACAGGAATGCTTTACAGAAGGAAATGTCTGTTATGGCTATTATTCAGACAATCTGAATATTAAAATGAGTCTTCTAGTAGTAAATTTACACATTTATTTTTAAACAAAAGCAATTTTGTCCCTAGTTCCTTTAAGAATATTCCAGTTATGTTTATACAGGTAATGGAGAGGTCATTACAGAGTTTAGCCCCATATAGTAGTTTAATTTCAGGAAAAAGTATATTTAAATAATTTACTTGGGAAGATCAGTAAGTTAACAAAAGAACACGAGAAGGGAAGAGGGGGAACTTCATCACAATAACTTTCCAGTTAAAATACCACAGCTAGAAACTTTATAGAGAAAGTACTCCCTTGGATTGAACCCATGAGTGATTGTTCAGAACAAGCTGTAGCTCATAACACTTGTGTTCTCCACACTGAGAACACTGGGAAAAAAAGTCTTTGTAGGACAGAATTAGAAACGATCCAAAGCGAGACAGAGAAAACTGATCTTCGATTAATACAGCACTAGGTAAAAAGTGTCCCCATAAGCAGCTAGTATTCCCACTTCCTTCAGGGCAACGAAGCTAAAAATTGTTGGAATTACAGTAGTTGACCATATTTGTGTGCATTAGTAGAATCATTTCCAGATATAAAAGACAAATTTCATCAGATGTTTGATTAGAACACCCTAAAGAGAGGGTATTTCTTCATAGTGTAAAGCTATTACAGCTATCCAGTTAAAGCATGTGCAAAACCAGGTATTTTCTTCCGTTCACAGTAACTGAGGTAAAATCAGGTAGGCTTCTTCAGGAGTTGGGAAGTTCATGAGATATGAACTGTTTTAGTCTCTCTAAGTATTGTGCATAAAGCTCTATGTCATTATGCCCAGCCCCTTCCACCCAGAGGGGCTCTACTGCTCTTGGACATCGCTCGTACATGGCCAGGCCGTGGGAGAAATCGATTACCTCATCTTCGGTACCATGGATTACCAACACAGGAGAGGTTACTTTAGATATCTTGTCAATGCTGAGGGATGGAAAAGAAAAGCATAGCTCAGTTTGGGACTTTAACTTTTATACCATTAAAGAAAGCACACTTAACTATCAATACATGATCCAGTTACCGCTGCATGTTTTTAAATGTCTGCAAAGCATTGGAATTGTGCCCAAGTGATAAACAACAAAGCTTGCTCCCAAAATACATGCGTGAACAGGAGCTTGCACCGCTGTCACCATCATCCCACCAGCTCTAATGACAAGAAGCTCCAATGGGCAGCACACAAAGTTTGGCACAGAAAAATAACCCCAAACAGCGAGTCTGTCTATCACAAAAACCATCGAGAGGCAAGTATGATTCCATGGGACATGCTGCTAGTGTGGACTCTTCACATTACACATTATCACCTTCTAATTTACCGGATTAGGAACTAATTAACTACATTCCAGTCATAAGACTTCACTAAAAAAAAAAAAAAAAAAAGAAGAAAGAAAAAGCCTCAGCTCATGAGGTTTGAACCTGTCTTTAAACCTCCAGATTAAGCAGATTCAGCTAAAGAAAAACAATTTGTTCTTTGTACCAATTGTTTAAGTTCAAATGACACAAGAAAAATCTGTAGGAGAAGAGAGTTACACAAGGATATTAAACTCAAGATTTTACTTCATGCAACCAACTTCTTCAACAGCTCTGACTGCAAAGTGGCCTTAAAATAGAACTTTTTTTCTTTTCTTCCAGCTACACTCAGCAGACTAATATAGCTAGCGACCACCTCTCACAGGAAAAGGGGTTCAGAGGAAAGGGAAGAGTGACAAAGGCACCTTCACACTGAAGGTGCTATCTAATAAAAACTGTTTGGATTTTCCTGCTCCCGAAGAACAGGAAAGAATGCAATTTTGGTAATACTAGAGATTTTAAAAAGTCATCGAGACTGCTTAAAATGATTCAAAAATATAAATGCCAACACACACTGACTTAAAAACAGGTTTAAAGAAGCTTTATGAAAATATAAAGGTAATTAAAAATTAAGATGTAGACTGAAGAACTAAACCTCATGCATATAAATCTCAGCATTTAGTATTCTGGAGAACCATCATTGGTATTCCAGTAAACAGCTGAGTGTAAACACATTTCTGTCTCTGTCTCAATACCTCTCCTGAAAAACAGGCTTCATGTCATCTAAAGAGGAAAAGTGTTATTTAAAATTAAAATGCAGCCTATTTCACTTTTCCTGTCTGGAACTTGAGTTATGTGGAACTACACTGAATACAGAAAAATATCCCAAGAACGTAAGAGAGACATCAGAATAATGCAAGGGCTTTTTTCCCCATAATATTGATCTCCACATTAACATCATAGCCAACTGTAAATACTTTATAATCAACATGTTCTAGGAACTGAAGGCAGCCCATGAAGGGTCTGAGTTCCACAGTGTGACAAACGTGTCTGCTACATACAGCTACAGAGATGTTGACACAGTTTTAGTGGCTAGATACTAAGTTCTCATTGATTGTAGGAAACCCCTTTCACTTCAGTATTCAGATAATTAAACTATTTTTTCACATATATTCATGGACCATTAAGCTAGAAAATATTTGTATTTTGCAGAAAATTGGAAAGGGTCCCACTGCCAACTCAGCGACTCATAAGGCAGTATTTAAAGTGCACATTAGACTTACTTAGTATTCTTCCCCATGCCGCTCTGCAGCGAGAAAAATCTACAGAGACCAAATTCTCATGGAGTCCCAACATAAAATGCACATAATAGCGCTTCACTGTAGGTGCACACAGAACTATTTTGTATCCCACTGTGAAGACAGACAGTTGAGCTGCACACATTCATAAAAGTGCACTGCTGTTTATTTTCACTGCTTTGACAGCACAAGTGAAGTCAGGCTGACAGCGATGAACAGCTCAGTAGGGTAAGAAGAAAATACTCAAGTGCTACAGTACATCTGTTGTCACCGTTCCCCTCTCTGCCTTTTTCTTTTTTAAACTGTTATTTGATTTGGCTGATATCAGCTAATCACTGTTACTTTTGTAGTTAGAGCTATTTTTAAGGCTCTGTTTTTTCCCCTTTCGCAAACGCATTTGTAAATACTGGATTTCAGGTTTGAGGATGATGAATGAGTTGGAGTACGAGTTTTTCAAATTCTGACTGCACCTTCAACCACTTAATTATTTAATGAATAACCTATCTGGAGGAATTCTAAACATGTGGACTGGACATAGATACTGTGCGAGCCGCTGGTACTCAGTCACTTGGTCACTATTACTTCTAGCTGCTTCAGCATACAGATTTATATCTATGGCCTCTCCCACGTTCTAATTTTAATCTATTGTAACCAAAAAAACCCCAAACATAACAAATGCCATGAATATCCTTACTACACTTATCGCAACATGACCTTCGGAAGCAAAGCCAAGCTTTGCACAAGGCTTCAGTGAGTCTCTGCTTTGTCTTCCCTCTTCCACGAACCACTCAGCTTTTTATCTGTGTCTCCCCTCACCCCCTCAAGGTCTATATACACTGTGACAAAAGAGACTGGCTTCCCCTCTCATACCCTCCCATAACTTAAACTGGGTTAAAGGAGAAGTTTTAAAAGATTCCTCAAACATCTGCAATTCCCAGAACCTCTACTTTTCCCAAATATTTGGATGCTCTGATTTAGGTCTGTTGCAATTGCTTTTCAAATGACACACCAGGCTATAAAGGCAATTGTTTCATCTTGAAACCAGTTGTATATAGCTTTATGTATGTAAAATATTCTAGAGCTTCTTAAAACAAGCTCAAAATCTTCCAGAAGAGGGTCAGTAACTTACTTTATTTTGGTCACAGACATTAGGACCTTCCATGATCTCCATCAGGTAGGAACAAATACAAGTCTCAGTATCTTTAGTGATTTTACATGGACAGCATACCAAAGATGCAGAAGTGTTTTCACTTGCAAGGATCAAAGGCAAAGAAACACGAAATGCAGAACCAAGCTGAAAAGTGAATCACACCAGTCTAACACTGTAGCCTCTGACCCTCTCTTGTTTTCTCCCTTTAAAAACAGCAATTATCTACACCTTTTTCTCTGCTGATTTGGTAAAACCGTAGCAATATTTTAACAAGCAGCTTGCAAAGAGGGCACCCATTTCATGATACCGTGCTACCTTCTAAATCAAACTTGACTGAGATGTTAAGAGTGCCCAATTACTAATTTGTTAGTCAGTCTGAACAATTTAACAGTGGTTAAGGTTAGGTTAGTTAAGGTTAAGGTAAGGTTAGTACCAGTTAAGGTACTACTCCAAATCTGATAGCATAAAAATTTGATATTAACAACCCACAACACAAAAACCAGGACAAAATTAGTTGTAAACACAAAGTCTTTGCTCATTTAGCTGACTATTGTGCCAGTTTGAGACTTGACATCAGCCTCTTTCTTACACAGTGAATCTCTGCTTGGATTTAGAAAGCGTGCGTAACTGAAGTTTAAAATGCAAATGACAATTCAATAAAGTTCCATGGAAAGTCACACAGCAAGGCCCTTTTAAACACAAAGAGCACATTGATATAGAACAACCCCTCTGCAGCATTTATACATACCTTGGAAAAGCATCAAAGCAATAGGTTTTCCTCGTGTCAGGAAAAGCTACCCGTAATCCAGACATCAATGGAGAATGAAGGATTACTGCTGCACACTCGTACCGAGAAGCCAGGTCTACTGTAGGGACTGTACCAATACTCTGGCCATATAGAATAATGTTCTCAGGACTAACACCATACCTGTAAAGAAAAGAAACATCCTTTTAAAAAAAAATAAACCCAAAACAACTTCCCCTCCCACAGCATGTCACATCACAAAAGCAAAAGAAAAACAAAAGAAGGGGATAAAACCCAAAGCATTCCTCCTACCTCCAGTAGCTCTTTAAAAATCTATTCTCAGGAGACATGAACTTACAAATCTAAACTTTAAAACAGCCCAGTAAAGTAAATAATCAAAGTATTACACAGACTGAAGAGAGCTATCCCCAAAGAAGGAATGTCAGTTCGTTTGTTCATCTTGATGAACACCTCTTATCTTTCACTCCACAGCAAATTATAAATTAGACTTCCCCCTGAGAGTCACTCTCAGGAATTTCAATTAGATGTTCTGCAGGCTAATAACCTTTCCACTATTAAGCAAGACAGTTACTCCTCAGCCCACCTTCCTTTCCAAGCAGCTGGAACAAAAAGACCAAAGTGCCTTGTTAGGGTAAAGACACCAAAGAGGATCAACATTTGAGAGGATAGTTCTGTTCATTTTTTCCAGTTTCTGATCAGTGTAAAATATTCCTCATTTTTCTTTTCCAATTTAAAATATGTCAAGCTTATTTCGTAATTATAAAGATACACCATTCCATAAAATCCAGGGTTCATAAGGAGTCCTGGATGGCTGCCCAATATTCCCATCCAGTCTATAAAATTGTCCTGGTTTCTGTGCAGTTCGCAGCTGCAAAAAGTTCAAGATGATACTAATTAAGTTTTTACTTCAAGAACAAAAAATATAAAAGAATTTGGAAGGGGCACAGGAGGATGCAACAGTGGCGAAGACGACTGGAAAAGCACAATAGTATTTGGCCACCACAACCTGTGAGAAAAGCTACAAATCAAATCAGTTACTCTATTATAAAATATGTATCTGGAAGATTTCTATGTGTAACTCCACTTCCTCCTGCAAGCCTTATAAAGAATAATTGAGTACAGAACAGAACACATTTCTAGAAGAAAATAACTTGTGCAGAACTGTCTTTTTGTCAGCCTACACTGTGGTCCTGCTGTCACTGCTATGACCATGAAAATCAAAACCTACAGTTTCAGCTATACTCAATGTACACCTTGAAGCTTTCAACTTCCTTGCCAACCTTGACTTTCAAGCAGCTAGATGATTTGGTACATGCAAGAGAGAGAAAGTTACAACAGAAGAATGATCAATTAATAATAAAAATTATAACAGAAGAATAATCCAGCACTGATAATCCAACTATAGGCTGTCAAGATTGCCTGGTTTTACGATGAAGTAAACCTCGACTGGATTGTAGCCTCTGTAAAACTGGGATTTTCTTAGTATTTCTACACTGCTGAACATAAGGGTGCTTTTGGCATCTACTATAATATGAATAAGCAACTGTATAAAAATACCTCCCTGGAGTAAAATTCTATCCTCTTGGTAACCAAGCAGCAGCTCACATTGGTGGTCTGTCACCACAGCCAAGGCCTCATGTTTTTAAAGAGATGTCGTGAAGCTCTTTTGGGATATTTTTTTCTCCCTTACTGTTAGAAATAGCCCAGCACACATTAGAGCCTCCTTGATTTTGGTATGCATGTTAACATGATCTTGGAGCAAAGTCTTGTCCTGATGGGCTTCATTCTGGCTGTTGGATGGGGAGGGCTGCAGGCATGTACCTTGCATCCAATCTGCTGATCTACCAGCTGTTGCATCGTATTAAAGACGGCCATCAACACCAGGAAATACAAGAAAATGTGACTGGAACAAGATCCTCTATGTGGCACTTAAGTAGGGATGGAATAATAATAAGAATGCTGGTAGGTTTGCAACCCCATCCTGAACTTCAGTAGCACGGTAAGTGTTAAGACTCCTTTCTAAAATGTTTGCAATCTAAGCAGAACATGGAAGCAGATGTTTGAATGAGAATCACAGAGTAACAGGACAGCATAGAGTAGCAAGACAATTCCTTCAACACACACAATTGCCTCAGTATGGCAGTTTTCTTCAACATTGATCTGCTTTGGAGTCATGTCTTTCGATACTATTTTCTTTCTGAAAATGGCTCACATTAAGTGGAGCACCTTGCTGCTGTGGCAATAGATACTCTAGGAAAAAAATCTCAATTTCATAGCATGCTGGTAAAAGTCGTATACAGTCTACGGCGTCATTAAAAAAGCCCCAGAGATCTCTGAAGTAGCCCTTCACCAAATAAATGCTAAACCTATTCAGCATTTAACTCCACAGAAAGGCAACGTGACAATTTAAAAAAACAAAAACAAAACCAGAACAACATGAAAGGGTATTAGGACACTGAGGTAGTGCACTTCTAGCCTATCATTAGGTCAAATGTCTTTTCTACTTTGTATTCCTACTGACTGACAACTAAAAGAATCTCTGGGACTGTTTCAGTGAGGGACAGTCCAACTTTCCACGACAGCAGTTACTTTAAGAGATTTATCTTTTTAAGCCCTTTACCATGAGGCCATCAGTCAGAAGGTGAGATGCCCAGCTTACCGCAAACATCAGCGGAAACAGCTACATGTAAAATTTATTGCAAGGCCAAAGGACATAGGACAACTCATAAGCAAGGGCCATGAATATTTAACATGCATGAGGTTAGGGGCCAGGGTTTGGCTCCAGGATACTCTGCGTCTTTACGAACGCTGCCCAGCTGGTGACTCAGCACGGAGTCAATACAGGGTCTTCAAGCGAAGGCTGGGTCCCTTCCCTGCTCTCTGCAAACTCCCTTGTGGCATTAGATTCTTGCGCAACAGGAATAGTGATACAGAAAGTGAAACAGAAGAAAGGAACAACAGACATGGGTAAGAAGGAACAAAGGGAAAGTAAGTGACATAGGAAAAAAAAGAATGAACGTGACAGAAAAAGGCAAAAGACACTCTGAAGAAGAATCCTGTTACAATCTGCTCTCCTATTAAGGAAGAAAGTCCTTCCACCAGCTGAACAGCAGCTCCTAAAAATATCTTCCTCAAAACACACGAGCTTTGGTCTCTGTGGAAACAGAGCTCCATCCAACTGAGTGGGAGACTCAAGTGAAATGTATGGGTGTGCTCCTGCACTTCTCCTATGGAGGCCACCAGAGAGTTCAAAACAAGCATGACAACATTGCAATGTGCAAACCACCCTTCAGCAAAAACAAAGTAGGAAGCAATTCAAACAGTTACTGTGGGCATATGTAAAGCACTGATTTCATAAGGAGGGAAAAAGAAACAAAAAAAGGCAAGTGTGCTTTGTTCCCCCTAGGGGAGTCAATTACTGAGAAGTGCAAAGCTACCAGCCTTTAAAGTGATGCAAACGTTTCTGCTCCCCTTTATCCACCACGATTTATCAGGTGGCAAAGTTCTCCAGCCCAGTCTACTCTCAATAACCCATGAGTAGATTATGTGGATTACAGATTAAATTTTTTACGTGTGCAGAAAAAAACCCCTGCTATCTTCACAAGCAGTGTAGCCAGCTGCACCTACAGCCTCTCAATCCCGGCCAGCTCTAGCTCAGGTACCAACAGTTAACACTGGTAACATTCCACACTTAACAGGAACACGGTAGTAATTTTTTTTCCCTGTGTTACTGCCTCAATTTATACAAGCAATTCTGGTCTCCTCACAGTAGCATGCACGATGTGCACAGACACTGGCTATTCAGAATCCACATCCCAGACTCTTCCACTCACTCCTGCACAGAGTAGTAGGACATCTCAGTCACACCAACAGGTCAGTGGGACAGAGGAGATGGGGAATATTGCTAGCAAAGGAGGATGGGACACAACTACGTCTAGTTCAGCCTGCTTAGCTGTATGGTTGTGGTTTGAGCCATGGCACTCCTCAGTTTCCTCATACCACCCAGATGATGGTATCAATTGCCTTTGTAAAGTATTTAATGCTTTCTGGCTGAAGCACTATGTATAAAGTGTGTATTATCATAAAGCATCTTTAATTATGAATGCAAGATCCTGATTCCCTCCGTGCCCAGGGCTTCAGCTTTGAGCCATACAGATGGAAAGTTTACCATTGCTATTTTTACTCTCTCCTTACTCAGTTGAAAGCGCCAGTGGAATGCTGCTTCAGGGACTACAGACATGTCATACAGCTGAAGCCCTGCAATGTTCACAGCCAAAGTTACAGCATCTGTGCCAACCCTCAAAGGTGCTAGATACATATTCATTAATGAGGCCAGTTCTTTATCCAGGCTTACTGAATCAGTGAAGTTAACCACACTTTGTATTTTTTATGGTATTTGCTGCCCCAACATCCCTTACCTAAACTGGAAAGCACACAGAACAGCATAGATATAGCAATAGCAACAAATTTGTTTTCAAAAACAGTCACAGTAACTACCCTGGCAGAGCATTTTGACCACACAAACCCCACTTCATAACATAGTCTAGATCCACTGCTGAACTGTTACCAAGGCACCTACCAGTGGTCACATTCTTCCTTACAACACAGCATATAAAGACAAAAGGACAGAAAAACAGGGTAACCAGCTCGTGTATTCTTGCAAGGAGACTGTGTTTGAAATTGTGCGCTCCCCTCTCAAGGGAAACACCACAACAAAATAACTCATTTTCAAGAAACAAAGAAAATCCAGCATACGTCTGGAATGACACAAATCATGACACGTTTGGAGGAAATAGTGACTTCTGAAGTATTTTTACTAGAACACACATGTGCCCAGTTACTACAAGATCTTCACAGGCTACTCTTCAATGCAGTTTCTTCCTGTTTATACAAACCCAGTTTTCACAACATATTATTTGTTTCCTTTTCAAAATGTACTATCTCTAACCTTTATAATCCAGAGAAATTTAGACTGTTTGTTAAAAAACACAGATAGGTTTTTTAATAGCACCATTACACACTTCCATAAATTATGCCTCCATATTTTCAGAAATAAATGCCTATTTAATCCAGTATGAATCTAAAAACCTAATTTTGTGAGTAGAAAGGAAAACCAAAAATCTTCAGTTAAGTAAAAATCCCACATCAGATTGCATGCCTTGAACCAGAGTTTACATTGTAGGACCTTTACATTAAAAAAACCTCAACAAGAGAAGTTCTGTCAATAAGTAGTATTCCAAGTAATTTACAATATCAGAACAAAACACTTCAATTTCACCTTGTGCTTCAGCAAGTACCACTCCAGCACGCCAGCCAAAATACCACAGAAATTACAACAGATTTTCAGCCTAAATGCCAACACTAAATTGAGAGCAAGGCATTAGATAAGGATTTTTGGTGTTAACCATAATTCTGATTTTTCTTATTTGTTATTTCAAGATTCGCAGGAAACCTTGGCACACAGCAAGAGTCCCTGTGCCAGTTTCTCACTCCAGTTTCCTTGAATTCACACAAACATAGGTTTCAAATTCTTCACTGCTTTACTGAGCACAATAGACACTGACACTGATCCTTTAAATTATGTGATGTCTTCTTCTTCCTCTACTTCCTTCCTGTGCAAGCCCACAAGTACTTTGTGATTCAAGTTCAGGTACAACAGACTCTCTTTTGACTTCACATTTTCAGTGCAGCAAGAACCAAAACTGGTTTGTATAGTCTTGTACAGTATGCTGGCTTATGAAGCTGCAAAAAAGACAATTTTTTGGCATATATCCCAGCACACTGTCACAGGAGCAGGCAAGTAATTCCACAAATGTGTTCACACTCAAAATAATTTCAATGGTTGCCAGAGAAATTTAATCAAGGAATTTGCTACAGTTTCATATCACTATTATTTTACTGCCACACCAGAGAGTCGTTTGGTTATGCTATGGAGAAACCCTAGTGCTAATCAATATGAGCTATCTAATACTGGAGTTACAGAATGAACCTGTGACTCTTAAAAATGCCCTCTTAGAGGCTATTTTGGGAGTTCATTATTTGCAAATATCACACTACTATGAGCCTGCTGGACTATGTGACTGTAGCACTAATCCAGTGACATACAAGCTCTTCTTTTCATACAAATAAATGGATCAAGTGGAAGCAACTTCTAGGCACTTCTTAGGATGATCATTTGCAGTGCAGTAACTATATTACACCAAAGCATGAATCACTACAACTGCTTCTTGATTACTCTTGTGATAATCAGCAATCTGTTGTGAAATATTGAGAACTGTGCTAGAACTTCAACCAAGTCCTAACAAGGATATTAAGTATCACTGGTGAGCTTCAAGCTACCATGACAAAAGCAGGTGATCTACACACTGCTGAGCAGTGAAGCCACTGGAAATTTGCTCTGACCAACCAAGCTAAGTAAAGGAAGGCTCTTTCGTGGCATTCTCTGGTACAAACTGTAATGAAATTACATTTTAAATTAACTGAGCCATGCTAATCTACATTGAGTAGCTTTTGAGTGAGGGTTGGGTGTCTTTTTTTTTTTAATAAAATCCAAATAATACTAGTTCCTCTTAAAAACTGCTCCTTTTTCTAACACAACTTCAAATTACCTTGTGTTCAACTGCCTTGAACATAGGCTCCTGAAGATATCACTTTAAGTAGGAAACATCTTCCCCAACTGAAGGAAACCTGCACAGGACTTGGAGCAAAACCAAGCATTTTTGAAGAGTAAATCCATTCCACTCCTTTTTTTCCACCTAGCTTCACCATTACAAGCGAGTTCCTTCTCTCACTTCTATGCTCATTTTGTTGGAGGATTTCACACCACACCAGACCAGCACTTCCACATCTTTGCCTTGTACCAGACACTTCTGAGCCAATTCACCACCACCCTACCATCAGCCCAGCTGTGCCACAGCTCCCCAACCTGGCAGGCAGCAGGTCCACCACGCTGTCTCCTGCTCTGTCTGTCTCTCCAGGTCTGTCTCCCGCTACTCATACATCAGGCTGTATCCTCACATTTAGAGTTAATGATCTCACAGCAGACACTGTTTGACAACTGCAATCAGACTGCATCTATCCATCTTAAATTTTCAAGCATTTTTCAGAAACAATGGTCAGAAGAGAAGTGAAACATAAGAGCATAAAAAAGTAATAGTATACATCATCAGTCAGGAAAGAAGACTTCTGAAAACTTGCATTATGGAAGAAACCTCTTCCAAGCCAGGTGAGCAGTAGCAAAATGTTGTGATACAAAAGACAGAATGGACAGAAAATATCTAATCTGTGCTCACAGATCAGTTTTTCCTTTCATTAGGGAGCTACAAATTAAAACTTCCTGTGTTTTCTCCTGTACTGAGAACTCAGCCGTATTTATAACATGACTTTTGACCACCATAGTAACCCAGAATATTAAATTTTAGTGTTTGGTTTGCATTAGGTTGCTCATTTGTCTACCACATGAACGAGCAGTTGTGTGTATAAACAACAAACAGATTTGGAACAGTTGCTTCTGCCTGACTGAAGGTTTGTTATTTTTTTTTTTCCCCCCTAGATAGCGGGGAATGAGGAAATGGTTTTAATTAAAAGTGGACTGAAATTTAAGCAGAAACCTGTGCCATGCACATGGCAATATAAGAGAACAGAGTAACTTTGCCTCTACAAACATTAATTCTTTCATAACAAGTGAGAGTTAGAAAGAAGGCCACTGACAAGCAAAACTTGTAGGGCATCCAACAAAAACGTGCAAAGATGTGGCTGAGCCTTCTGTTTGAACCCCTACCTTTATCATTCCACTACTTTATGGCAAAAGGTGAATAATACTCTAACTCCCAGTGTGCATTCATGCCATGAGAGGAAAGGAGCACTTTCCTAAATGAAGTCCTAAATAAAGCCCTGTAAATGTTGGGAGTTTATCTCCCCAATCACCAGAGCAAATGCAATCCAAAATCATTGTAAGCTGAAAGACAAAAAGGTAGTAACAGTGGAAATAGGAGTTAAAGACAAGGATATATTCACATATAACTCCCACCCCCCAACATCCTTTGCTTTAGCAACCTCAGAAATCAGTTCTGAAGCCAGCCCTATGTCACAAGGTTATGGTTTCGAAGGTACACATATGTTCTCTTATTGCGTCTCCCAAAGTGCTTTCTCAGAACAATCTTGATTTGCACCATTTAGTCCCAAGACACATAGGTAGACAGCATATTTAAATGATTCTCTCACTCTTATTCTAAAGCTAGAGCACTGGAGTTAACTTTAACAACATATTTTGAATTTAATTAAGATGCTCTGTAGCAAATAAACATGGAATACAGAAGTCTTAAGCTTTATTTATCAAAGACAGGAAACCTTTACTGGCCCCTAACAACTATCTTCATTGACCACAGCATCAATAATTCATAAAAACTCAGTCAGCTACATTCTGTTATATACTCTTTACTGTAACCGGTGTACAGAACCTATATAGTCAGTCTCTGAGGTACCTCTAAATAACCTGAGACAGCAGAGAAAATTCTGTTCCTTTCATAGAGAAGCTCAGTCTATAGTATCTTCTGGAGTGAGGAATTCATTATCTTCACTTCAAGCTTCTAACTGATCTCTATCCTGCTGTGGTGCAGCTGAAATAAACATACACATTGCACTCTGTTTTATAACACAGCAGCGCTAAGGCAGATGAGCATACTCCTCAACACTAACTAACATGACATTAAAACTTTGACAATGCTTTTACCACTGCAAAAAGCCTGCGCTTTCACTCTGGATATCCATCTCCCACAACTCTGAAAGAAGAAATAAGCCACTCCCTAAAACTGTACTCCTCTAACAGTTGTTACAAGGAACAAGAAAGATTTGGTGATATCAAATACCTAAACACGCTATCTTTTTATAAAAAGGCTTCAGGTAAAACAAGCATGTGTCTACTAACACAGAAGCTGTTTGAAGAAAGGTCTCCTCTGATTCTCCAGGAAACTTAAAAAAAAAACCCAACCAAAACCAACTCAAGTGCAAATATTAACACTGGTTATGCAGTCCCACAGGTTTTACGCTTTCATAACTCTTTCTTAGATTTCAGTTACTTCCAAACCAGAGAGCCTAGGCTTATTCCCGAGGCTGAAAATTCAGTGAGCCCATGCATTCTGGCTCGCCTCCCAAGCCCATCACATAACCCTCCTCACCACCCTTGGCTCAGCACCGGGAGCCTGAGGGTTTACAAGCCTGCTGGAAGCAATCTTGCTGCTCTCCAACAGTTCTCAAAGCTTTTTTGTTCAGGAGCACCATATTCCTCTTTTAGTACTCCCATCTGTTTATTGGGGTACCTTTGACACCTCAAGATTGAGCGCTGCTCTTTAATTAATTTTCTGCTGTATTGCCCTTACCTCTACGCACCTATAGCAACATGCAATAGTTTAAGGCCATCCAGCACTAATTGCCATGAGCAGCACCTCTGCCAGACTTAAGCCTCTGACTCATGAGTCAGGATTACTTATCTGAGGAGCAGCGCAGTGGCTTTTGACCAGAGCTGCTGCCTGCTACACCCAGCTCTGACGTTTCTACCCTTTCACCAGGTCCAGCTCAGCTGCTCAAAAAGCAGGGAATAATTACTGAAGCACACAAACCAGTCAAGACAAAAAAAGCAATGACACCACTTCAGTTTTCTTTAAAGAGATCAGGCTGTAGTTTCTGAAAATACAGTTATCATTGTACAAGCGTATAACGAAGCAAGACTAACCCTATGTCGTGATCAAACTGCAAAGCTCACTTAAAAGTTCACAATTCTAGGTCTGCACAGTTGATGAGGTTAGAGTGTGTACAGCTAAAAAGTATTCCCAACCTAAGGATCTTAAGACATTAGTATATATAAACCCTGCTCAATAATTGCCTAGATGCTTTAGAAGAATTAAATGGTTTGCTAAACTGGAATTACTTTCTTGGAGACTAATATTAGGAAGGCTAGACAAAAAAAAAATTCAAAAGCAGACCACTCAAAAACTTTTGATGCCTAAAGGGCTTGGCCCTGGAACTACTCAGATAGTTCATTGATTTAATTCAATTAACTACCTGACTTTTTCTTTTGTGGGGGGGTTCTGTTTTGGGGCTTGTTTGGGGGCTTTTTCCACTCTTTTGCATTCTCTTCCACCCATCTATTGTAATTTTATTTATGTTTCAGTCTCTAAGTAAAAGCTATTTCATCCACAGGTTTTAAAAAGAGTCTCACAATTTCAAAGATTAACAGCATTAAAGGACTAGTTTTGCTACAATTCTTTAATATAACTTACAAGCCAATAGATGTGAAATATATAGCATTGATACAGCATTTTTCTTGCATCACTTCCAATCACAACTATATCCAGAAAACAAGCTGATAAAGATTCCAGTATTATCCCCATAAAGCTAGCAGAGGAGAACAAAGAAAAAGTTGAACCATCTCAAGCAACAGCAGGTGCTTGTATCCAAAATCCTATTACAGCAGACACAGTTAAAGCCATTTTCACACCGCTCTTCAAAGATCCCTGGAAATCTGAATGCAGTCCCTCCCACTAAGCACCAAAGCCAGAGTCCAGGAAGATTACATGGGCGCTGGAACGGATAAGGCCTTGCAAGTATGCGAGCAGACAAACGGGATGCATCATTTCTTCCCATCCAGAAGCATTAGTATAGCTCTGGCAGTGATGTTAGAGTCTCTGACAGAAAGGAGACGAGAGGGCAGAAAGGCAGGATGGAGCGCAAGAACAGCAGAGAGGTCCTGATACAAAAGTGATTAATACCAATGAACTGGTCTAATATTCCTAAAAAGAACTGACTACAGATGAATGCATCTGTCCCCAGTATATGAATATTTAATCAGCCAGCATTATATGAAGATGACTCAGCTGGCAGCAGGATTTCTCTTTCCCTTATATGCTTACATTAATATGCTCAAACACTATAGAAGACCAAACAGAGTTATTAAGTGAGACTGGGCTTCTCTCAAAGATATGCAGTATCTCATAAACACTGACGGGCTCTATGCAGAAGCCAAGTGAAGAAACGTCATGGCCCGTGTCATCCAGGAGACCACACATCCTGCTTGGACAGTCCTCTAAATCTCTGGAAATATTTCATGTTTCTTTGAGTTAGTCTAACCATTTCCACAGATTTAAAGACGACAGTATTCTCTCTTGATTTTTAAAACAACAGGCGCTTCCTCTGCACTGACACGTCTTGTGAATCATAAATAGGAAGAAATCCTACTTGTATAAGAGACACGGTAACCTCTATTTTCCCCCCACCCCCCCGATAAGTGGGAAAAGCACATACCAATTTAGTAATTGCTCTGAAAACTGAGCTTTATTGCAGTGTGAATCTGTACACACTTAAGCATCTGCTTTCAAAGTGGCAAATTCACATCCTCACAGAGAAACATTGCTCTCCTGATGAGTCTCTCCTGCCTTCTCTCAATTATCCATTTGCAGCTAGGTTCATTAAATATTCTAACAAATACCAAGAGTGGTAACTGCCAAATAGAAGACAGTCATTTCATGAAAGCAATCTATTACTAGAAAAGATTCTTCCAGCATCTTTTCAGAAACAAGAAAACCTCAATATTCATTCTTTCTCTCTGTCATTTTTATACTGACATTCTGACTTTTAAATAAGACTCATCAATTCCTTCCTTCCTAAGCATCCTCAAGTTCTTCCATTCCTGTCACTCAAATATGGGCTAACTTGACTTTACCAGTATTAAAAGATCTGTTGCTCCATAAAATCTAGACATTATGAAGGCAATATTTAAACCTGCGCTGTTTTACGCAGTACTTTTCTCTTGCACATGTTCCTTTAATAAACTTTTAGCACAATAAATGTTTAGGCCCCAGTAACAGTCAATATAAAGCTAAGATGATTGAAAAATATATAGCAATCACCAGGATTAACAGCACCAGATGTTCTAAAACAGCAGACCACAGATAACTAGTTCAGAGCTTAAAAATCAAATTTCCTAGCCACAGCCTTTATCATCACAAACCCAGGGGCTAAATCCCTCCTCCCTTCTCCCAGTAAATACTACTTAGAATTGTGAACAATAAAACTCTGCACAGAGTCAAAGTTTCTCCTACGCACTTCTGCTGAGTTGAAGTGCTCATGCAACCTGCCCTGTGCTCTCCAGGAACACGAAAAGCTAGCACAAGGAAGTAATTTATTACAGAAACAGGTATCTTCATTTAATTATATGCAAACCCATTAAGTATCACCAAATTTTACCTATTTTAAAATATCAAGTGTTAATCTAAGCAGCATACTTCTGTACATTTAGTAAAGTACTAACTTTCTCGTAACTTTCATTAAACTCACATGAGGAAATTCAGTGCTGAAACCAGGTCACATATCCTTGTTCAGCTTATCCAGCTATCTTATCTGGGATCATCCGAGCTCCTATGGAGCAACAGACATTTTGCTCAGATTGTGCAAACCAAGAGGTTTTAACGATGGTCAAACAGCATGCTTGTGTGCTTTGTTTTCTGCCAACATACCTACTTTTTCCCCTCAAAAAAGGATGTTTAGCAATAAACTGTTAGCTACTCCAGAAGCAGAAGTGGATCAAGGACAACTGTTAATGCAATCACTTAAGTGCATTATTTCTGCTGATGCTAAAGGTAGAAACTGACCTGCAGAAGCATCTTAGAAAACGTAAAAAATAAAAATAAAAGGGAAAGGAAAAGCAACTTCCTGTTATTCAGCATCCTATTTGCCTCTATCTGTGAAGCAGTTCTTGTAAAGCAAGCGGGTTTCTTACTTGACTGCAGTATCACCAGAGAACAACTGGTTATGCAGGAAAAAATGCCAGCAATTCCAGTATGTGCCACACCGGCACTTAACTGCCTACCAATAAATGAGCACAGCATAAAGAAGTCTTGTACTGTTGGGATTTCTATTTTTGAAATCACAGATAACAGTAAAGTGCTTGGAGAGGTAGTTATGTATTAATGTCTACATTATGGCCAAATGCCAATTTGGATAGTAACATTTTGGGTATGGAGGTTTTCTGCAGTTCACCGTTTCACAACACATGCAGATTTAGTTACAAGCTACTGCCGTTTTCTCCCCCCAACAGACATTTTTCCTATTTAGCTCTGCACACAGTTACACTTAACAAATGAATAGTGTTTCTTCTTCTCCCAGAGCCACAAAGCTTCCAAGGCAGGCAAAACAGAAATATTCAAGAAGAATTAAAAACAACAAAAAAAAGATAAAGTTTGATCAGTTCTAAAGTGAAGAGCCGGAAAGAACATCATTTACATTAGACTGTTGCCCAGAAGCACGGGGAATAGTGGAGGGGAAAAACAAAACAAAACAACAAATGACAAACAATGCCTGCAAAGTAAGAGTTCCTCCTCTCCTGAAAACCGCAGTAATAAAACTACCTAAGTTTAAACTAACATTGCTACCTTTATTCCAATCTAACGCTCACTTCATAATTAAAAAAAAAAGAAAAATAGAAAATTGCTGTGAACGTCCAACCAAAAACACCAATAATCTTTGGTTCAGTTTCTTGTGCTGCTGAAACAACGAATTTAGAGCCATATCCAGGTAAGAAACATCCAAGATCCTCAGGTTTAACATTCCTCATCACAGAATCATTTAGGTTGGAAAAGACCTCTAGGGTCACCTAGTCCAACCTTCATCATGAAGGTTATTAAAGTGGATTTTTGGATGGAAAGGGTAATTTCCTGAAATAATTGGAAGGTGCCAGATCTTATTTATCTCAACAGTATCTGTTCAATGCTCTACTCAGCCTACAGATCTTAGATGAGCTTGGACAGAAGAGCATCCAATTTGGAGGGGTGGTGTATTTGGCACCATCTTGCTTAGTCTTGAGATAAGAACTCAAGCCAAGAAGACTTTACAACCCTCACACTGGTTGAACATTGAGCATGTATGACAGTCTTATCTTTCACATCAACAAATCAGATCAAAGTTATATTCAAGTGCATTTTATCATCTTTATTGTCAGTGTAAACAAATTAGAGTAATTTTTTTATTTTTTATGATGACTGTATTTGTGCCTGTGTTCTTTCACAGATAGTAGTTTCTGCCTTACCAGATTGCTTTTTAGTCAAAAACAGTATAAAAAAACCTACTTACATGGGTTTTGTGCACAGGGGGCTTTAGAATTGAACATCACATTACATGAATAATTAGCAAGAACTCAGGGGAGAGGGCAGAGACCAGAGAAACAGAAGTCTGGAAGCCGGCAGAGACTCAGCAAAAGTAAACACCTTTTAGGCATGTTAGTCAGGCTTAAAGTTAAAACGCTACTTAATATCTTAAAGCTACTGTACTGACTCCTGAAAGGGTTGTTCTTGCATGAGAAAGATGCCTGCACTGTATGCTAACTCACAGTGTAATTATTAACCAGTCTGAGGCAAAGGTTACATGTTCCTAAACTAGTATACCTAAAAATAGCAAAACTATAGCTGAAACTACCCCACCTCTTCCTGCAACTCCAGTACTTAGACACTTGGTTAAACTTGTTAAGATGCTCATTCCCAGACTGAAACACTAAAACACTAACTTTTTCTGTAGTATTAAGACATTTAAAAACATGCTTTACTAGAAAAATAGACAAGTTTTTTTACAGTAAGGAACAACAACAAAAATATTATGAAGAAAATCTGTAATACAACTAAATATGCAAGTTGAAGTAGTGGAGTCTTAGGGGAAGGAGGAGACTGACCAGCTCTTGACCAGCTGGCTGAAGGTAAGAATTGTCCAGGGAACACCACCAAAACAAATATTGTACTGAACTAGCTACTTCATTTTAATAAAGAATAAAACAACACACCAAAACATACATCCACACTTCTGTGAGAAATGAAGCTATCAGGAAGAAATAGCATCCTGGAGAAGACTTTTGTACATTTGCCCCAGAAAATGTGCTTCCAAACCAAGATAATTTTCTTGAAAGATGCCACTTTCCCTAGGCTATCAGAGAACCAACATCCTACTCAATTCATCAGATGGTGGGGAAGACTGTACAGAGATGGGACAAAGATTATGATCTGATCTGTATAAATAAATCAATACAATGCTTAAGTTGGCAAGTTGACTACTCAAAATTTCCTTTAAAGCACAGATGGTTCCATACACTGTTTTGGTTAGAAAATACTTACAAGAAGTTTAACCCTGTACTACTGTTGGCTTCTCTTATTTTGCATATTATAAGGCTTGCAATTTATTGTGCAGTGTAATAGTTAAGGTGAAGTGTCTTCCTGAATTTATTATATATAGCCATTAAGACTTATGGCATGATGATAAAATAATCTGAACTTTATCTCAGTTTATCTGTACACTGGAAAAAATATATAGCTGGTTTTGCCTCTTTGCTGATATATGAACACCATTTTTCAATTTCTATGACAACATCCAAAGCAAGCTAACTAAAAGTCAGCAGAGAGGAGGAACGTCCAAAAAGATACTATCAAGATCTGAGGAACCCCCTTTCTAAACCCTGTTAAAAGTGAAACATTTCAAGTCACACTATTTATGCTTTCCTGAGAAACATGTTGAAGTTGGTCTCAGAATTTTCAGACTTGTTGGATCCTATTATCCCTTCCTCCATATCTGTTCATTTACCGCACACAAAGAGAAATGGTTGTGCCATGTCACAAAGTTAAATTTAAGATCCCACAATGTTAGACCAGCTAAGAGATCTTGCAGAGTCCTGTGTTTAAAAAAAAATAAACTTTGAGCTCCTAGCTGACACCGCATGCCTTGAGAAGGGTTATTTGCCAGACACTGATGTATGCAGCTTGTTTCAGCAGCATGCCTTGCCTGATAAATAAGGCTCACAAGAGTCAAAGTTCTTAAAGTTACATTCCTGTATGTAAGCAGGATTTTTAGTCACGCACAGTAATACAGATCTTCCTAAAAGCATACTCAAAACTATCTAAACCAACAATTAATTTCCATTTAACAGTTTAAAAAAAAAAAAAAGCACATTTTCATCTTGAAAGGACTACCTAGAAACAATTTCAGGAGACTGTACAAATAAATATTATTACTGTCAGGAAAGCATACACAAAGTTTTTCTAATGAACTTCCAACACAAAAAAAACCCAGAGAGTACTTTGAGATTACTTCTAATTTAAATTTTTCCCTCTGGACTTTAAGGCAATTGTACTAACTTAAAACCTCATCTTCCACTTCTACATCATTCCTCATTTGGGAACCCACATGGAATTCCCCTTTTTCAAAGTTGAGATATTACAGATTTATTTTATGATTGTATGGATTTTCCCAACAACATACATGTGCTCATCAGGAGACATGAAACCAAGGGTGGGCAAGTGAGTGGCACTGAGGCAGATCCTACTGCTTAGCATAATATTGTGCCTTTGTAGTATTTAGTTGCATGTTCAGCAAATCCAACCACAATGTTCAATGCCAACAGTAAAGTAACACAGTGGTTAAAAAACCCCATAGAATAAAGATATGGCTATAGATTAGGCCAGTATAACAGTGCCATCACACAGCTGGCCTACATTTGGACCTTTCTGTGATTGTTTGTGGGCGATATAGCTTAATGTGCAAACATGCCAAAATAATCCATTTTTTCCAAATTAGCCATCAGAATAAAGAATGCAAAGATGTTCCTCAGTTCTTAAGCTGACACTATGCACTATTCATCCCATTCCCCATTCCTAGCCTTTTATTAAAAGCACCTTTATTCCTCTGTGTTCATACAGGGTTTCCTGGGTTTACAATCACATGCTTCCATTGCTCACAAAACCTGACATTAAAAAACCCACACCATCAAAACACTCGGTTCAAGAGCAGGAATGAAATTCAGCTTCATCATAAGCTGTCAGGCTGAGCATGCAAGACCAGTGTAGGTCATTAATTTAAAAACTAAAAAGCAGGACAATCAAGATGAAGTGAACGGGTCATTGAAACTGTTTATTCGATGCCCAAGCACTAGATTCTAGCGATCTCAATTATCCACTATCCACCAGCTCTTACAGGTGCGAGAGGTTTCTCCACCTACTGTATTTTAGCCCATACAAACCCAAGTTTTTAGACTTAGACAAAAACCAATTCTTAATTCATTTGAGATCAATATAAACTGTTAACGTATACTCAAACATGGAAGAGACACATAAGAGCCATCAGCATTCAAAAATTGAAAAAATGTGCCTTTCCTAGATTGAAGACAACACAAAGAACCCCTCACCTTGCACACAGATCAGTGCCTTCAATTTGTGTCAGGTGCAGTGGCAACCGAAACTATGCCCTCATCAAGAGAGAAAGATCTCTGCCCTTTTTTGGGGCTAATTAGAAAAAGCAAGCCTGTATGTTCATAAGTGTCTCAGGTACAACACATGCGCTGCATATTTGAGGACTCATTTTAACTGCTTCCAATGCAGCCTTGGAATTGATTTATATTTGTGAGGGAGGACAGAAGGGAGCGTTAGTTGTTCATTCAATTTATTAC
>JAVSBS010000785.1:0-92371 GCA_033124195.1 Coracias cyanogaster | reverse complement strand
AAATGGTTTGGCTGCAGTCAGTCTTCTGGGAAGCTGTGCCCTCAGTTAGTCCAGGTGCAGGGCTGGCCTGTGAGCCTGAGCAGCAGGGAGGGGAATATCACACGATGCCTTTTGCTACACAGCCTGAGACACAAATCTTTATTTGCTACTTTCTAGCCCTGATTCCCTCTCAAGTGTTTCACCCTTCCCCAGTTTTCAAGGCATGCTCATATTTGTGCCTGCCCTGTGCCAGATCATGTTGTTCCCTTGGTCCTGCTCAACTTTACTCCTGGTCCTTATCTCAAAATTCCTGCACAGCTTTGTGCTTCTGACATTATGTGCTGCCCTAGCTCCAGCCCTTCAGATTTCTTTCCCTCACTTTGACAGGGATTCCCATACTTCTTGCTCTTTGACCCTGTTTCCACCTTAATCTTCAAGCTTGAATTTCCTTGGTTTCTTCTGCTTCCTAACCCAAGCCAAACCCTGGCTACTAACCATGCTTTGTGCCAAACGTGGCAGTTTGCTGTGGCTTTTGCCTCCTCTGTTTCTAGTTTGTGCTTGATTCATATTTAAAATACATGGGTCTGCCCTGTTTTTACCCTAAGTAGTCATGACTGACATTTATGGTTTTCCTTATCCTCATGATGAGGAATTCTGCTGTACCAAAGTAAAAGTCTTCACCTCCATCGCCCTTGACCAACAATGAATTTGAGCCACAAGGAGCTAGCCTGCCATTTTCTTACCACTGATCCCTGCTGTCAGACTAAAGGATTTGCTGTTCCCTCTTTGGTTCAGCTACTGGCCATTCTGTTGCACATCCCTTTACTTCATTTTTATGTCCTTTATATGACATGTGGAATGATCCCATAGGCAGGCAATATGTGATAAAGGATCTCACAGTGCATTTCAAATTGTTACTGTCCCCAAGATACATTTTCCAGACAGCTGGTTCAGCATGCAGAGACTCATAACTCAGTATCTTCCATCACTGTCTTATGCACATTAGGATTGTCAAGGGGATTTCGTCAGGACCATTTGTAGAAAGAGTGGGCTAATAGAGAAATGTTTGACTCAGTTTGCAAAGAATTTGCCAAGCAATGGCTATTAATAATAATGGTGATGATGATTGTTGTTTGTTTCACTGGGATGTATGTCATTCAGATGTAGATTTTGGTCTGTTGTAACAGTTTTATTTGTGATCTGATTTTCCCAGGGGTGTGAATGGATTGCTGTTTATACAATGCAGCTGTGTTTTGGGTAGACTAGTACACAAGATCTGGACATGATTCTTCTGTGAGAGGCTCTGGTTTTATTTCCTTGTGACAACACTAATACACAGTTTTTACAATTGGGATGAATGATTTATTGTCTGAAAATTCACCAGAAAACTGAGGAACACAGAATTTTTTAGCCATTATAACTAGTATGAATTACGAAGCTAGTGTAATTATAAAGTTGCATGAAAAGCAAATAATAGCTCAGTAAAAAATCAGACACAAATAAAGATTTGTATCCAGATAACTACTTCAGGATTGGGCTTTATTCTTCAAAACAGATCACTAAATTGAATAATACAGGACAACTGGCTGCGTGTATGGGATGAAAATCTATGCAGGGAATTATTTGGAATACTACTGTTAGGATAAAAACAGGAAAGATAAATTAAACTTAGTAAGATGAAGCAGGTTTATTTTTAAAACCATGTAATCTGTTATATTAGGTCAAAAAGTACTCCCATCAAGGCTAGTATCACGCCTCTAACCAGCAGCTAAGACCTCCAGCTGGAAACAAGAATGAAATCTGCCCTGAATGTATTTAGACAGTGGTGACTTTCTGTTATCAGAGTGCAGGAACTGAAAGGTAATGTTTCTCCTTGTGTTCATTGAGGTGGGTTGATGGGACTGGACATAATAATTGATATTATCCCTGGAAAAACTACAGCTCTGAACTTTTACAACTCTCTGTAATGATAGAGGATCTACCTAGGGGATGGTGATACTTACATCAGCTCCTTGAAGGGGAAATAGCTTAAAATCATTATCTAATGCCAATATATCCCTTAAGCGAGGATAAGAGAAAAACATCTGGATGTGCAAGAAGGCAAACCAGTCAAGGATGTTGTGAGAGATAACAGACACTGAAAAAGCAGACACCAGTTCTTTCTGCTCTTTGGTTTAGGAGGATCTGGAAATGAAAGACTAGTGTGCACAGAACCAGCCTCATGGTGCTTGCAGGGCATCTAAATTTAGCGGGGGCTTTTAGGAGCAAAAAAAAAAATCCCTAACAATCCTCTCTACCCACCCTCCCACCACCCCCCCCCCCCCCGGGAAAAAAAACCCAACAACAACCAACCAAACCAAACACCATACTATATGCCAGTTTCTGGGGCATGCAAAGTGTTGGCCAAATTCAGGTTGGCCTGTGGACCAAGAATCTTGGACCTAATCAGGAATTTGGATGTCTTTGTTTTGGGAGCTCTCACCTTCTTTTGAGATACCAGGTTTTAATTTCTCATTGTGTATATTTAGATACTAGTTACAAATATGCCCTATGCTACTAGTCACTATTAAAATCTCTTGGCCTTCTGTTCCGATATTCACTCCAACCTCTGCATATTCTGGAATGCATGCACCAGTTTTCCATGCACTTGTTAGCAAATGTGGCTACTGTTTCTGTTCTAGATGGGCACAACAGATAGGAGCCAAAAATGAAAACACACAATGTCCACAGATAGTTGTTTATTTTGTTTGTTTCTTTGTATCTCTGAAGGTACATTGAAGGAACTGAAGGAAAAGGGGAGGAGGGGAAAGAATCAAAGATTTGAAACAAGTCAAAGAAAGAGGAAAATAAACATGGGAGATGGTTTATGACTGCAATTCTGGTGTTATGCCAGTGAGAGAAGAGGAACACCAACAGGAAGTAGAATGGTTGCAGATCCCTAACTCTTATCAGAATAATGGGGTCTCAGCATAAGGTAGCTATCAGTGTGCCATCAAAATATGGAAGTGTTGCCTTAAAATTTCTATTTTGTTTTCTCTCCAGTTCTGTTCTTTTTCAAGAATCCTTCACATGTCAGCACTATAGAGCATTACAGGAGGGCTCTGTGCGTGGTTTCACATGCCTGTGTCTTTAGACACACATACATAAACACTGTGATGTATAAAGGATCCATGAGCAAAAGTATGTAAATTCAGACCTATGGAGTTATAACGTCAAGGAAGACTCTTCCTTTAAGTAGAGAATAGCTTTTCCTTATAGGAACCCAATTTATAAAGCAGATCAGACTAGGTTGCCATAATCCTGTAAATCTATGTGTTGACCTTGTGGATCAGGGCCCTCTCTAAGCTACAGATAGGATAGTAAGGATTTGCCAGTGTGGGCTTGGAATGATTGCATTACTCACAGGTAAATAAGATGAGTTATGGGAGTCTCCAAGATTGAAAAGAAGGGCAAAAGGGTCTCAGCAGCAGATGTCATTCAGTCTCTAAGCAGCTATTCAGCCAAAAAATACATAGTTCATTCATGTTCAGGTGTGGGGAAAGGATCCTGCCAGGCCAGCCGATACAGCAATGTACCATGTATAAAGCTAAACCACTGATAAAGTTTGGATAGGATCACCCACTTTTTCCCAAGTTACAAGTTGTGATTTTTTTCAAATGCCTTACTGTTGCTAGTTTTACTGCTGTACCTGCACACAAGACATACTTTCATCTAGTCAGTTCCCTCATCTGGGCAGCATCTGCAGTGTCACCTACTCTGGCATTTGGCTGTGAAGGAAGCAGAGATCTGCAAGAGGCATGGAGCTCTAGGCGCACCTTTTCTGTTGCATCTTCCTTTCCTTTCCCTGGTTTGTACTATCCTACCAGTACTAATCTACAGTTGCAGATGTAAGAGCTTTATCCTCTGCTGCACTGTGCTCAGTGGTTCATCTCAGACTAATCCAGTGTCAGCATAAAACCAGCTTTCTTTGCAGAGAGGCTTTCAGCAGCTTCTTACTGGATCCAGACAGCAGGTACTGTGTGGTGGCAGGAGAAGCAGGGCTGACCATGGGCCGTTGGCTCTTGGGAAGGTAGGCAAATCAATGACAAAGTCTTGCGTGGCTTCTAGTGTCTCCCATCTGTGCACTGATTCTGTCATATGAATCAGCTCAGACACATCACATTGTGAGGTGAGGAAGGAAGTCTTCAGCATCTTTGAGAACCTAAGCATTCTAGTATTGGACAAGGTTAGCTTCTAAACCTAGCCAAAAATCTGGGGAAAAAGTGATGTTTGTGATTTATTGTGGGTCATGTGGCCCTCAGTCCAGGGACGAAAAACAGGAATTCTGACTGAATGTCCTAAAGAGCCACTTCAACCAGTTTCCTTTCTTATACGTGGCCAAACTACAGAAGAGGAATTGTTCAAATCGTAAGAGCACTATGGTGTGTCTGTGGGTGGTCTCTTTCTGGGTCACAGGCTGTTTCATGTGGTTAACAGCTTGGCAGAGGACTAATTGATTAGAATTAGCAGCCGGCAAATCTCAGAGCATTTTGAGTTTTCAATTTAGATAAGTATCAGAAAGGTCAGATGCTTCCAAGAATCTCCTCCTGTCCTTTAACTAGAGGAATCAAATTGACAGGTGTGTCACCTAGAGAATTATGTTGCAGACTGTACCAGAAGTGCCAAGAGGTGCTAGATTTATGTGTGAATAAGGGATCTACTCTGATTATTTGAAGCTATGACACATTTTCCTGATTTTCTGGGAGAGGAGGTGAAGGTCTGAGGAAAAATGCCTAACCGTTCTAGCATAACTTACTTAAAAACTTCATATTCCTAAACTTTTCCGGAAATTTTGTAAATTCCTCAGATCACTACAGAAACTACAATAATTGCCATTTTCATAGATACACATAACTGATACTCTGGATCTTCATGATTTGTGTAGTAAGCTTGATAGAAAATCATAATACTGAATTATTTTATCTGGCCCTGCTTTGTAATCTTGGGGTACCTTGTGCCAGTCAAGAGCCAATGCAATTCTTTATGCTACATTTCCCAAGTTTTGCTCAGTCTATGCCCACATACCTCAAATGACAAAGTCTTACACCAAGAAGGTGCTCCACCATCTGGTCCATCTCCATGAGACTCCTGCTCCCCAACATCCTTCTACCTAGCCATGACTGTAGATTACGTACTCCTTTATTTTGTGTCATTAAGTAATTATTTTGGAAGTTACTATGTTAATAATTCAGAGTAATAACCTTTGAATGAAGTGCCTTGACAGTTGCATCATTGCAGCCGACCCTTGCTAAACTTTCCTATAAACCTATCCACTTCTGGGTCATGAAAGCTGCTGAACAATAAATGACTTACAAGAAAGTCCTGTCAGACCCCAAAACTCTAGTAATAGGAATCTTGCTGACCAGGTAATAACATTGCTAGCAATATTAGCTTCTGAAAGGCTTGCAAAAGGTTTTTTTCTGTTGTCAAAATGTCTGATGATGTAATGTGATATCATGTCCTCTGGTTGCCTCACAGTTTGAAGGTTTCTAGCTTGACCTTCCTTAGAGGGTCAAAAAAGCACACCTTGAAATTAACCTATAGCTTGAATGTTCTCATTGTCTTTCTTAGTTTTTAACAATGATGGTAAATGGGGATGCCAAAAGACTAGTGCTATAAGGGTGTGAATTCCTAACCCCTTAAGTCCAAGGGGGGAAGGCAATTCAGATAAAATTGTGATAGCCAAGTTTATTTCAGCTGTCAAAAGTATCCTGATGCTGGTACTCAGAGCAACAGCACCAAGCAGTTAGGAGAAGGAGACAGAGTATTAGTAGGGGAGAAAATAGGTAGAAATGTTGCTAAATATTTTATTTATTTATTTTCAAATGTGGTTCCAGTGTGCCTCACACTTTTAATTATTTGGCATTTAGTTAAATCCAGAAGTACCTAGAAATTGATGAACTTGAGCATTTTGAGAGGAATTCACCAGGAAAGCCAGCAAAGATTAACAGGTCCATCCGAGGAGCAGCTGTCTCCTATCTCCGGCATTTCTCAGCATTACCCAGTAATGCTCTTGTAGTCAGGATTTCTGAAGCAACACGCAGCACTGAGAAAAGTTTTACACCCTTGGGAAGTGACCAGAGAGGAGACAGGAGCAAGCTCTTCTCTACTGGCAAGGTGACTCTTCCTCTCTGAAGGCACTTTCCAAGGGGATCTGGGGGTGAAAGGATTTCTCTTCACTCTCAGTCCTGCCTGTGTGAACAAAGCCCCCTTCTGTTGTTCTTCACTTCTTTAAAATAAAGTTACTGTCTAATAATAATCTCTTCTAGCTGAACACCTATTTTGCCAGTAGGAAAATGAGACTCTTATGCAAATTTACTGGAAAAATATATTAATTTCCAGAAGTGCTTAGATGTGTTTAACTGGCACCATTGTAATGAAGTTAATAATGGTATGGACTCCTGATGAACTGGGAGTTTGGTTGCAGAAAAGAGAGAGGTAGAGGAAATGGGAATGAGAGTATCTGACAGGGCTGACTCTTCCAATTTTTTTTCTCCCTTTTTTTTTTCCCCCTTTGGTGAACTTTTCCCAAAAAGACAGGCAGGAAGGACAAGGCGTAAAAAGGCTTATGTTTGTCCTTTTTTTCACTATTTAGACTGAACTTTATTTCTGCAGATTTTGTCATGTTGTGAGGTTGGTTTTCAAGCATTTGCTAATGGTTGAAAATCCCACGGGCTAATGTGGAACAGTACCAAGAACTTGTGAATTACTAGAAGTGGAGAATATTATTTTACTCTGGGCCATATAGCGTAACTTCAGTAAGAATGGTGATAAGACCCTGGCATTGTGTGCAGGGCTCTGTGCCGGGTTGTGGGGAAGGTGGGCCAAGAACTATGTTCTCTTTGTACAGATTTTGGTCTGCTGACTCCAATATTCATGTGGTTACCAGCAGGCTCCCAAGGGGGAAAAAAAAAAAGTGCAAAAAGGGGAAACTTAAAAGACTGTGAATCATGTCGCAGGAGCTGCTAATGATCACCCTTCAGCTGCTAGCACAATGCCTGTAAATGCCTATTTAGAAAAAGAGCAACATGAATTCTAATGCCAGTGATCAGCACTCTTGTGGTTAGTAGTTACATGTGTAGTGTCATTTTCTGAGGTTAAATCATATCTCTTCTTCCCCAACCGAGTGTTCAGAATGATTTCGTCTTTTTTTCAGAGCTCATTAGAGAAATCAGAATACAGGAAAAGTGACTGTGGTTGATGTGTTGCCACCCTCTGATATTAGGGAAGATAGCTGACATGTTTTTTCCTTGGAGGAATGCACAGGAACCAGCAGGACTGAGAGCAGAAACACAGGGTAGGGTTTACTCCAGCCTCTCTTCTGCATGGTCATAATAATTTGTTATGGCTTTATCTGGCAGTCCAGCTCCATACCCAGTACAGTGTCAACCGAGTCAGGTCAAAATGGTTGCCATCATCCTATCTGTGAGGTACTGCTCTACTGTCTCTTATTCCTCAATATTATAATACTTTTCCTTCTGTTAATTATAGATTTAACTACAATTCACACCAGCCTCATAACAGCATCCCTTTTTCCCATAAAATTACACTTGCTGATGTGTTTTAAACTTTTCATCTACCTGTAGGCATGTTTTATGTACTCTATCTTATTTTCCCCTACTTCCTTTGTACACCAGAAATCTGCAGATAGTCTAGCCACAAGGTGTAGGCAGTCCATAAATTCCACTTAATCTCTGAAACTAAATATAATGAAAATTGTTCTCTGGTTTTGCTCCTGCAACTTGTCACTGACTGAAGAGCCTCATCCAGTCTCTAGACAATTAAATTCAATGTAGTTTTGTGGAGTTCTTTTTTCAGAAATCAGTTAAACCTGATAATGCTTTTTAATAAAGCTGTATATTTTTAAACAAATTAATTCAAGATTTTTATGAATATCATGTTTTAAAAAAGCAGCCCAAAAAACAAAAGCCTGCAAACCAGATAAGACTTATTAAATCTAGATTAACTAGTTTCCCATTCATTCAGAATAGGACATACCAACCCTTGTTGTTCTTTGAAGAGTGGAGAACATAATTTTTTCTCTTAGGCTCAGATGTCTACATGCCAAATTTCAGCCTGGAGCACAGCTTCTCAAACCACATATTGTATTTTTGAGTTGAGTTGATCTGTTTCAGTATGTCAGCAAGAATTAAACCGTTGGGCTCATGTTCAACCTCATCGTTACTGTTTGGAAGACTTGGTATTTTCCCTGAAACTTTTTGGGGTGAAAGACTCAAAATTGCCCAGGACACTTCCATTACTCTAATGACACAGTAATGAGGGAGGAAACCTCCATCCCTACATGCAGACCCAACGGTGACTCACTAAGAGGTGAAGGGAGATTTGAGGGGGACGGGTTAGAGTTTGTGTTGCATGGTTTTTTTAATGCTCTGATATCAGGCCTAGAAGATGCCAGGTTTGAGATGTTTATCAACTTGTTGTTTATGATTTACATTTTAAAAAGTAGAAGACAGATAAGGAGTTGTTCCAGGGGCAGCAAGAGGAAAGGTATTGCTGGAGGGAATTTACAGCCAGAAATAATTCAGGAAATGTTATACCTAATTTTACCTGAAACTAAAGCCCTATGCAGTCATTAGCTCTTCTGCTTCACCAGCTCTGCTCCTCAGTGGAGTCCCTGCCTCTATAATTGCTGTTAAATGTTCTAGGCAGCATGCTCCTAAAACCAGGCATACCCCGTCCTGTTTCCTTCTCTACTAATGTTTTTTGGGACACTCCAGTTTTGCAGTGGGCACCCCAATAAGGTGGATCACATGTATGTAGTCAGAGGGAGAACTCATCTAAGTGTGGTGTTTGGAGAAAGCACATTTCCAGCAATACCATTAGCTCACCTAGTATGTTCACTTGGCAGATGTTTCATCACCATAACACTCTCTTTTGCCTCAGCTTATCCCTAGTCACACTATAACTTCATTCTGCAATAAACCCCTTAACCAGAAAAGGAACTAGAAGATGGACTTGCAGGTTTAATGACATGCAGCCCAGAGCCAAAATGTCAAAACCAACCCAAAATGACTTTCATTTTAACCAAAGGGAAGACTTCTGAGTCTGCCAGTCCTCACGGTACCAGCAGTCAGGCAGCAAACTCTGCAGTGTCCCACCAAACCACCTGCCCTAGGAGGTGGAATTGCAGACAAGCAGACAATAGGACGATATTTCCTTGCCAATAATGTTCCTGCTCATTTCAGATACATTAAGCTGGGTTTTTTTCAGTGTAAAATAATTCCATGGACACTTCCGTGCAGCTGCTGTTCTGACAACAGTGATTGACAGAAACAGGCTGGGAAATGTGCTTGAAGCTCAAAAGAAAGGCTGAGGAAGGCAAAGAGAGTGGCAAGATGGGGCGAGGGGAGGAACTACATAGAGTAGGAGTCTGTGAGGAGGTTTTTCTCTATTCCTAATATTTTGCATCATGAAGAAAAGCAGCTTTGCAAAGCCCCTTTAACCATTATCACTCTTACTCTTTATCGGAGAACGAAACAAACATGCAGCAACTACTTGATGGGATTGTGTCTACTATGCCTTTCACTATGCCAAGCATCACTTTTTTCTTATTAATGAATTCAATTAATTTCTTCTCCTGTCCTTGCCCACTTACTCATATTGTGTTCTCTTGATTGAATAAACACTTTCTGTTTTGAGCTCAGAAAGATTGTGATAACTTGCTGTTAAACAGACAGGTATGGATTTTCAAAGCATATTTCATATCATTGTTGTCTCAGTTGTGAGGTTGTCACATGTAAAGAGCTATCTCTGAATGTGACTGTGGATAGATAAGCATCTATATTTTGTTTATACTTAGGGGGCTTCTTTGTGGCACTAAGAAATTGGTGAAAGTATCTGACTGTTAAGAGATGTGGTACCAAACTAACAGAGGGAAGTCAATGAGGATGTTCTTTTTGCTCTGACCACTACTTTGACATTATAAGTTTCATTATCAGAAAATGCAATTATCTCAGCAGTATTTCATTAAGTCAGATATTTTGATTAGTCTTTTCTAAAGTCTGCTGCAGCTAATGGGAATTTTTCCATTGACTTGTGAAGCAGGTTGTCTGTGTTTTACTGATGGAATCCAGAATGGATGCTTAATGGTGTATAAACTTTTTCTCAACTTTATCTTATTTTCTTGCAAAATAGAAAGATCATTATGTTATCAAAAATCATATTCCCTAGCTTTGAGGGGGTTTCTTTCATACTATTAAACCTTTGTCTTTGCAGAAGTTCTGGATGTCCACTAAGACTGGGGCACAATTGCTACCTGCTGTTTGCAGAACACAGCATTGCACAATAAGGTCTCCGTATTTTTTTAATGCATTATTTTCACACCGTTATTTGGGAAGTCAGGGGTCTAGATTGGTCTCCAGCTGTGAGGGTATGAATCATCTTCTCACTTTGCATTACAGTAGGCTGAGATAAACTAAGTACAATTTCCTTTTCCTAGGGTTTGGCTGCACCCCAGTCAGGAGCCCAGAGAATAAAATAAAACAGGAGCTTTATTTGCTCTTAATATAAATAGCTTATACAGAGTATAGCATCCTACTCTGCTGTATAGGATTGTGACAGAGCAGTATAGCTTTGGAATTTTAATGCTACAACACAGAACTGTGTGGAAGAGAGAGGTGTGAAGCTAGAGTATTAGAGGTCATTCATAATCAGTTATTAAGATGTGGAAGGTTTCCTCCAAACAGTATTATGATCAACCATTTAACTCATATACATATTCTGAGCTATATTTGCTGTAAATTGAGACTTTTTTCAAATCAATTTAAGTGGCATTTAGCCCTATGAAGTGTGTGGAATTAGGAAGGCAGAATTTTGTGCTTTAACGTGGCAGAGACAGTGCCTCTCTCTTTGTCCTTATTCACAGCCTAAACTTCATCATTGTCAAGTTCAACATAAAATTCTGAAAGTCTTTGAAGATGCTGGCTCTCCAGAAATGCTCCTTGAAAAAAAAAAATCAAGGAACAACTTCCAGCTTCTGTTTTATTTAAGGTCCCTTCAGGTATTTGTAATGCTTTATTTGTGAAAATGGCCACCTGATTGCCTCTTTTGATCATTTGAAACCGCGGGGGGTAACGAGAGGTAGGACAACAAATACTTAGCTTCTGTTCACATTGAGGAAACTTTCATTAGGAGTGAAAAAACTGTGAACATTGAACAAGTTGCTGCAAATAACAGAGCTGACTTGCAGTATCTGTGAATTAATCGTCGATCTGGATTTTTGTTTGTTGCTTTCTGGTTTGTTCTATTTCAAATGGAAATTATGCTATATAGATGGTTAGACTATTGGCAAGACTATTACATAGCAAGATAATGGTTAGATTTTTTGGTCCAGCAAAAACATTTTCTTTGGCATATTCAGAAGCATAAACATTATAGAGATGCATTCTGTTTATCTATAGACATCTCTAAATGACAGGGAGCCTGAGGAAGATATAATTTCAGACAATGTGCTGAATTTTAGAAAAAATAAAAATGCTAGCAGTCGGAAAAAAAATGCAATCAATCGTCCAAAACATACAGTGCTGCTTTTGTGGTTTATATGGCCGTGCCTGCATTGAGGAAACTTTCTGTCTGCCTCAGTCCTGCTTTGGAGTTATCCAGGGTAGGCAATCTCTCTGAACAAACTGGCGTTCCCTTCCTGCATGGTTACTCAGATTTCCTTCCAAAGGATGATGTGCGTACATAGGGACCAGGTGCTTTGTAAATACACTTAACAGCTGCTTAGATAAAACTTACAATTAACAGTAATCTATGCCAAGCCTATATCTTCCTAATAACTGTCTACCATAACAATTACTAGAGGCTGTGTTAAATTGAATAATGGCAGAATGGCTCACTTAGCTCTAGCCTTTTGGCTTTGGGCTGCATCTGTGGTACAATTTACAGCAGAATCTGGGTTTTCATTCATTTATCCCCAGGAGGCTTAGACAGTTTACAAGGTTTATGCATTTGATAAGATCAAAGGGCTTAAGAATGAAAGAAGCTGTTCAGATTTATTAGCATTATTATTAACTCATACGACAGTTTATGGTCAGTGCTGTCCTCCTCAATGAATAGTAGAATGTTTCAACTGCATTCACAAATGCTTTTCCAAATATCTGTGGTACAGGTGATTGATAGCTCTTTGAAGGTTTTAAAAGTAAATGAGAGTCTATTACACAAGATGACCATGCATCTTGACTGAAGTCTGTCACCTCTGTTTTTTTTTTTTTAAGTTCCCACTTACATCCTAAAATATTTTATTACTTGATGGTCTCTCTCATCTTTTTCATCTAGAGCCATAGCAATGATGGAAAGTTGCCTTAATTTTTAACTCAAATGATAAACCATCTTAGAGCCTCACTTAACATGCTGCAAATCTCAAATTGCTCTACTGACTGCTGGAAGGTTGGTCTAGACTGATATCTTAATATAAATTATTGCTAACCTGTTTCTGAAAATCAGAGAATTAAAGCCTACAAAACCAACTAGTGTTTCACATCAGTATGATTTAATTATGATGAAAATTTCAAGCATGTTAACTAGCATTTTAAGATCAAAGCTTTGGACTCTAATTTAGGCATGTACTGCTATAATTAATGGTATGTACCCTAACATTCTTGAAAAACTAGCAAAGCTCCAAAAGTCTGGTATGCATATGGATACCTAAGGAAGCAATATGGTTAAGAGATCTAAAAATCACTCAGAATTAGGATGATGTGTATGCAATATGCAGCAAAATTATCTTCTTTGTATGTACTATATGCATAGTTTTCTTTAAAAAAAAAAAAATCAGGAAGTGGTATCATTTCAACAATAATGTACTCAGCTAAATTAGCAAAGAGAAGAGGTGCATTTTTGTTGTTACCTGAATGCAGTATCATAATCCTTAAAAAGTCACTTTTCTTAAAAAAGAAAAAGAAAAGCAGTACAGTTACAAAAGACAAAAGAAAATTACTGTGACATTTGTGAATTAGAAAAACTTCGTGCTTCACATAGCCCAAACAACCAGAATGAGAAGCATTCAGTTTAGAGATGATTTCCTGTTTCCACAGTTTTTGCTTCTGGTATTGTTTCAACATAAACCATATTTTCTCTGTTCTGTCTGTTCTGTTCTTTCTTGGATGTGAAACACTAACATTAGGATATAAAAAATCCTTTTATTTATTGCTGCTTGGCTTACCAAATCTCCCCCGACACTTTCATTAATGGATTTATTATTAACCTTTCTCAGATAAAATCTAACAGCAAACAAGCCAAAAATCTTTGGCCAATTGAACACAAAATTAAAATAATCTTGATTTATGGTATGTTGTTTTCAGTTTACTGTAAGTTACCTCCTGAAATCAACTTTCCTTATGTAGTCAATATACTAGTGCTCAGCAGTCTTCTGCAGAACTGCCATGTGACTTTGTCGAGGTTTATTATAGTTACGCATTCTCATCTCTCTCTAGCCTCAGGGAAGCACTTTTTCCTTTCTATTCAGCAATTTGAGAGATTCCCATCCATTTTTACCAGGTAGCAAAGTTGAAAGCATTTCTGTAACAAACATGTGTGAGGGGAGAGCAGAGCAATTTGCAGTATCACAACATTAAAACACTGGCATTGCAACACAACACATGAACGCTGTGCTCCCAAACAAGGAGCACACCACAGAGCTGCTCTTGGCAGGGTGTCAGAACTGCTCCTGACTTTCTCTTGTCCTCTGCTGCAAAAGATAGGAAACCTGCAATGGTCATTATCCAGAACTATTAGAATACAGGGCGGCAAAAGGCAAGGAGAAGTGGGGTGAGATGGTCTTGAGGCTTTTGAGGAAAATTAGCTGTGTCACTGAGGGTTTTCTACTTTCAGATAAGAGCACCAAAGTAGTGCTCTTTCTGGGGCTTAACATTCATGATGCACAGTTTGCTTCTTGGATAGTAGCTATTGAGGGTTCATGATAGGGTCAAATTCATTTTTAGCATCTCACAATCTGAAATTGGCCCATTGAACTGGGCATGATAGCTATGTAACAGATGGCTACAGGGAGGACAACGCTATGAGCTGCTGAGCAGCAGGCATCGAGCCCCAGCATTTGTGATGGCTGCAATGTTGTAATTCATGGGTTAACCATGGAGTTTCATTCAGTTTCTCTTTGCTTGCTCTACTTCTACAAGCTAAGGGAGCTGCTAGCTTCAAAACTCAGTAAGTATTTTCAGGTAAAGAATGGATATGAGCTCTTTTCCTGTCTTCAAGCTCTGCCTTTGCTTTTCATAACAATCATGTCTGATCATACAGCCTGACATCTCACTAGGACAGCCCCATTCTCCTGCTAACATCAGTAGAGTGTGTGAGGAAAGTTTACCAGGGAAGCGCTGCAAACCATGCTCATCTAAGGTAGGAGAAACAGGCACAGGGCAGAGTTGTCTGTAAATTATCTGATGATCATCAAGAAAAACTTCCCCCTAGCCCAAGTTAGACACATGTTAAATGACTATGTGCATTTGAAAATGGTGCTTTGCACTTCTTTTGCAAAGGACCCAGGTTTGCAGTACATACAAGAAAGGGGTCCATCCCTCAAAGAGCTGGCATGGGAAGGCTAAATACAAGTATGCAAGTTCAGTGGAAATAAGCCCAAGCCTGACATAGTAGACCTTGCAATTAGGGTTGTGAGGAGCAGGTGGAGTATTTTGCTGGTGGATGGTTAGTGTTTTGTAGTAGGAGAAGCTATTTGCCATGGGAAAACTCTTTTTGGTACTGATGATTTTGCTTAAGCACTCAAAGCAGGTGTTGCTTACACTAGCTCCTTACCTTGTGGCTGCGGTTCTATCCATGTGCTATCAAAGGGGTGGCTACCAGTGGCTGTCCAGCACAACCACTCTTATACGCCCAGTCTTTGAACATCGTGGTTGCTGCATTTTGAACTTGCCGCTGTTGGGGGCAGAGATGGAGCAAAGACAGAGAAAATGGAGGTGGTGTAAATCTGGTAGTGCTATAAATCAGACCCGTTACACTGAACTCTATATGGTTGAGTGGAGCAACTGCTCTGTGTACAACAGGGAGGAGTTCCTTCCACAAACAGCAATATCAGCAAAGAAATGCTCAGGAGTAACGATATGAGGGGAAAGTCTTAGCATCCACCTCATGATCTTGTCAGTGAAAAATTTCTAGCGCTTCATTAACTGTGGCTGGAGTGGTACTGCTTATTTAGGTGCATCTGAAGAGCAAGAGACAGCAGGGGACTTGCTTGTTTTGATCAGTGTTAAAAAAAAAATGAAGGCAGAAAAATGTCCCTTCTAGTATAAACATTTTGAATCCCTGCAGCTATGATGTAAGAGACTTCTGTAGAAACTTGATTCTTGTTAATCCCAGTTGTTTCCTAGTTGTTGATTAGCAAACTAGCCTAGTGCTATTGAAACTCTTGCCATTAAATGACTCCACAGTAACCAAGGAGGATGCTACTTTGTTCACCTAACAGAGGAACCATCTTGAATATCTAGGTCCTATCGTCTTCTCCAAAGGTGGGTCCATTGATTTTTCCATCAATATAGGGGATGATATTTAATGGTTGAGCTTAGCTGGTCAGTTGTGGGTGTTAGATACAAAGGTTGTTCAAAGACGGATCTTGATAGCATTTACTCTTCAGTGTATGTTATGAATACCTACAGACCTCAATAATCCCTTGATCTGTGCAGCTGCTTACCCTCTCCCAAACAGGTAAGGGCTAAGTGCTGTGATCAAGCCCTCTGTCAGAAACAGAGTCTCATTAGAAGGAGAAAACACACTTCTAAACAATTTGCTGTACTGTGTGTTTATGCAGGAAATGAAAGAGCCTGACTTCTGTTTTGAAAACTGAGGGGATGGTTCCTTTCACAGTCATTAAACCTCACTAAGGATATTTTAAAGATAATCAATTGTTCTAGTCTGAGTGAAATAAAATGTCTTGTTGACTCTGTATAGTAAAAGCACATTTGAGATTCACCTTCTTTTAGATATTTGGGCTGATTTGATTTAACAGGGCATCTTTAATGTCTTGCTATGAGAAGAGAGAGAAGTGGTATTTGGTTCAGTTACACCATGTGCCAGGATGCTGAGACTCAGCAGAGATAAGATAATCTCACAAATAAACAACAGATGGCTGATGGCCTAATGCTTTGCTTTGGGTGAACATGACAGGGATTTATTCTTTCAACCTGGAGAAGGAGCCTCAGAAAGGCTGAAACTGCAGAAATGCATGACATGCAGGCAGACACAGTTTGTTATGGGGATGCGGTCTGACCAGATGGTATTAAAATACAGATCTATTATTAGGCATCTGCTTCCCATCTCAGTTATATGATGCGTAAGACGTAGATTAAATTCCCCACGGAATGTCTGGACCACTTACTAATTTGTACATGCACGTATCTACGTGTCTTTCTTAGGATGCAGCCCATTGTCTCAATTCAGAGTTAGGTTACAGAGATGTGCATTTGTAAAGTGACAACAATGTAACTGAAGCACCAAGACACCGTTCTTACTGCATAGAGAACTCCTTAGTGACAAACTATTAGTTAAGTATTAATACTCAAAACAGACAGAAACCTCCGTGTTGTCTGAACAAATGTGCATGGATTCATCCACTAAGAAGGCAACAATGCATAAATGGTCAGTAAAACCTGCAATTAGGTAGAAAAACATGGATCAGGATTTCTTTCTGCCTTATCTCCATTTTCCCCAGTGTTTGGGTATTTCACAGGATCGGTGCTCTCCCACCAAACTAAGGGCGGAGGGAGGACTGTGAGCTCTGAATCTCCCTTAATTAACACTCCCACTGTAAAGCCTCAGAGCATGAGAGAGAAGCACCCATAATACTGCACAACTGTCCCCATGGCAGCCATGTCCATGTCCTCCCAAAGGCAAGTGGACTGCAGTTTCGTCTGCTTGACCTCTCTAAGGGGCAGATTGTGTGGAGACAGGGAAACTAGCCCACTTAATTAGAGAAAAAACTCCCAACCCAGCTTCTCAGTCACTTCTCTTCTAATATTTAGTAACAAGTAAGTTTTAGCACGGGGAAGATACTGTCCTAGATGTATCTCAGAGGTAGCTGAGGCTGTTGTGGTATCTAGTAGGTTGCAGTGGAAAGGAGACAAGTGACTCTGATAAATATATAAAGCAGAATTATGATCACATCAAAGAAAATAATGTATCTGTTAAGTTGTACTCCTCTGAAGCAATTTCAGGCTGCCGTAAGTTGCTGTATTAATAAATAAATATACAAATTTAACAAGCAATTTTTTCTCCTTACACAGAGAATCTAAGGAATGAAACATAAGTATTGAGGTCATTCTTTTGCCTTTGAATTCCCACTATCTTCTGAAAAGCAAAGAAGTACATTAATTTGCTGTTCTTGTCAAGTTCTTTGCCATGTCATTTATAGTCCAAGTTGCTCTGTTTAGGAATGGATGTACGTTACCAAAGTTAGTAGTATTTAAGTGTGAACAAGCTCTCACATCTGATCCCAGATAAAGTGGGAGAAAAGATGCCAAAATTCCAAAGTTTACCCAAAAGCTGTGTTCTTACCTGCATGGTGAGCTGAGCCTACATCCTAGGGCTGCTAACATAGGTGAGAGGCCCATGGTTTGTGGCTGAAGGCAATGTCCGACTCATTAGTAATTCAGTCCTTCAAAGTGTATCAGGATGAAGCTACTATACCATTGAGACCACCCAAGTATAGGACTTCTAGTAGTGTTTAGGAGCTGCACATCTTTTATGCTGACTTTGCTCATCAACCTGAGTATGCACGCACTGTTGATCCAGGGTTTCCAGGTGTCCAGCAGCTTTGTCAGACCTACAGCCACATAAAAGCCCATGTCCTTCTATTCCCACTCACATAAGTACCCCAGCTACTCCAGACAGTGCTCATGGGGTGGAAAGGAAAATTGGGCACCTTTTTCCTGTTCTTTCTGGAAGTATAAATCAGCCTGGCTCAATTAAACCCAGCTCATACAATTGCATGAGAACAGCCATATCTCTTCCAGCTGTAGTGTGGTTACAACCTTACTTAATTGCATTGTACTTCATTTTTGCTGACTACTGAGCCAACCTCTTGAAAGGTTAGAAGACAAATGAGGCATGATAGTAACATAGTGGGTTCTCAGAAGAAAGTTTTTCTCTCTAAGGACAGAGTGTAAAGGGATAGGTGGGGATCTGCGCTTCCGGTAAGCCCAGTAAGGAGGGAAGTTAATAACTAGGGGACTAGTCGATCTATTTTAGTCTTGAAAAAAATCAGTGTCAAAGGCCATTGCACTGATCCAAAAATGCTGTGAATTATTAAGTTTTGCATTTTCATTTTCAGTACTAAAAATCATTCTAAGTGGAGAGAAAAAAATAAATACAAAAATGGGAATGAAGAATAAAGACCTTTCATGAAAAGAAATGTAATGAGCAGAGAAAATTGCCTCTTTTCATTACAGGCTTAAGCTTGACCTCATGCTCTGTCTCACAAGCTGTATTTTTCATTATTATCCTCTGAAATATCTTATATTCCACATGCTTTTTTTTCTTATTGAAGAAATTCAGACAATGATGACAATGACGGTGATGAGGAGCCCTCTTTTATGGGAGCTAACCTGTGACTGTTGTTCATCCACTCAAAGCTTCTAAAGAACCTGAAAGTCTTTCTTTCCCAGCATTTGTAGTCAATTAACACTTTTCACCCTCAGCTGATGATATTTCAGATTGAGTAAACTGTATCTATCATTGCTAAATGGAGCTGTCAAATAAATGAACCCCAGGTTTCTTTCATTTAAAAAAAAGGAAGGGGATAAGATTTATGGGTAGATAAAGCAAGTAGGAGTCTACACTAGTGTAGCTTGCAGATGGCATAAAAAGACAATGTCAATCTTTTATTAATCACCAGCAACGATTGTTTTTTGTTAAACTTAAAAGTTGTCAAAAGCATTATATCTAATTACAGAACCACAGAATTGCTATGGCTGGAAAGGACCCATAAAAGCATCGAGTCCAACTATTATCTGTCTCAGCCAGGCCCACTTCTACACCATATCCTTCTCTCAGTATTTTATTGAGGAGGTAGAACCTGATAGGAAAGAGTGGCAAAAGTATTTATACCTCATTTAGAAAGTAAAATAGAATCAGTCCTGAGTACATCATTAGACTTCACTAGAAATAGGGGCATTTTGAAGAATGAAGCTCACTGATGCAGCTAAAATCTTTAATTAATGACATAAGGCCATATCCAGCTAAGGAGATCTAGAACGCATAAGTGTTCAGAAAATATGCAAGGAAATGAGCCTGAATAAGGAGAAACACATTTGATTTTTTACAATTTTGTTGTTCCATAATTTTTCTTTAATAACAGAGGCTCAAACCACACTACTCATTAGTCTTCACCACCATGCACCATTTTGAGAGCTTGAGTCTGAGTTACTTATCAGTCTTAGCCTGGAGGCTTATTTATAAGCCACTGTTTTCCAGGATATGTTTTCTTTGCTTTTTTTTTTTTTTCCCTGTGTATGTATGGCCTATATTCCTGGGCGTACTGCTGTGCATTATGCTATTTAAGAAAAAAAAAAAGATCTAAATGGCATCATATTACTGGTTCATCTCATCATCATTCACAGGCTTTCTTGAATTTCTTTTTCTTCTCAGTCTGTCCTCACAAGTGACAGTTTCTTGACAACTCAGCCTGGTTTTATGTGCAATTTTACTTAGTCCTCGTTTTTTCCTTTTATTTTGGAGGTACATGTTCATTGGAATGAAGGTTGGACTTGATGAACCTAAATGATTCTATTATATTCCTTTATTCCAGATTAAAATTAAGAGTCTATAATCATTTCAATAAACAACAAATTTGTAATTGACTGGAAATGGTATTGAAAATATTCAGTATCTTTTTAAATGTTTCCATTTTCTTTCTTTTTTTTTTTTTTTATCAGATAAAACAGATTCAAGAACCAATCTTTTTTTTTGGACAATGAAATGATTGCTTTTCTGTCATTTTTTTCTTCCTATAAAGGAAGAAAAACAATTGATTTAACTTTTCTTCCCAAAAGCTGAAGGTTGCAGTAATTTAATGTGTAACCAACTCCACGGTAATTCTGCTAGTTTGTACCATTTGTGAAATCTAAGCAATGTGTCAGAAGCTAAACTTTTTTTTGCTCTGATCTGGTTCAGCTGTGCATTGCTTGAGTATGAACTCTCAAATCTCCTCTAAGATGGGCAGACCACTTATCTGAAGTTGAATAATTTAAGAATTTAAGGTGCTCCTAAGAAACATGGTTTAGAATAGCTGACATGTTTTCAAACTTGGTTGACACCCCACATCTTTAACAGAACTTAACAAGCCAGAGCTTCTGCTCTTCCAGGTCTCTTTATGTGGTCCTGAAAATGTAAAATCACTTTCTCTACTCCCGCTTTTGTCAGGATCAAATATTCATAATTTAAAAAGACACTATATCCACTATTTTAGGAAAAAAAAAAAAAAGGTGGAGATAAATCCCACAGGAGACTAACACATCCAAAGAGCCTAGAAAGGTTAATTCTCTGCCTGTGCACCACTACCTCCCAATGAAAGCTTTGCAATTGAAGAGGAGAGACCTTCTCTAGCAAGTGTTTTCCATATTGACATGATTTTTTATTGTTTATTCATGCTCACTATAGCAGGGAAGACCTGTTTTCCTCCAAAGAGCCTATTTATACAGCTTTCTAATTTTCCATTTCAATGACTTTATGGTTTGTCCTTCAGCTTTGTGGAGTTTTCTCTGCTAGAAGAGTTTTCCTCCTCTCACAAGCTGAGAGGGATAACTTGAGAAAGAGTACAATGTAGAAGATCATTTTTCCAATTAAACTGGGTTAAAAAAAAAAACCCTTGAGGTGTGAACTTGCCTTCTGCAGATGTTCTGCTGGCCAGCTAAGTGATTTAAGCCTCTATTTAAAAAGCCTTAATGAAACTGGGAAGAGTAGGAATGCAAAGCTATCTCTAGAGGACAATGGATTCCATGCTCTTTGCAGCTGTTTTTCAGGTGCAAGAGAAGTATGTCTGTGCCTAACGGGACTTGTCAAGAGTGAAAGACCCCAAGGACTCAAGCTCAGTGACACCATGGTTGAATAATCCAGCTCTGTATCAAATGCCGACATAGCTTGTTTCACTTTTTCAGCCAAGTTGTTCCTGTAATTTCCATGATACGTCAAAGAAAAAGATTATTTCCTTATCTTCAGGAACCAGCATGATTTAGAAACACCCAAAGGAAACTTTGAGTGTTTTCTGGAGCACACAGTATCTAGGTAGGTCCACAAGACTGAAATTCTGGCTGTTCAGGGAGTTCACTACCTCCCCCTCCCCCCGCCCTTTTTTTTCCAGAAGGTAGGGCATTGTTCCACACAAGTAAAGTTCTTTTCTTGAAAGCACTTTGTAAAGTTGGTTAAGGTGTCTCAGAGAATACAGATATCGCTACTGCTAGATTTCTCTGTGGAAAGTTAAGGCCAGAACTCTCTGGAAACTGTACTGTCTGCAGCTTGAGGCACCAGGGGCAAAAGTTACAACTGCTCCCTTTGTCATCACACCAGCCACCTCTTTGGTCTCTCATGTGCTGCAAAGATTTCTCAAGCTATTTGCTTAAACTTTCCAGCTTCTTAAGGAGCTAGAGATTGCAAAACGTAATGTTGAATTTCTATTCTTCACTGTCTTTGTTGCACACATCACACAGAGGACTGAGAATGGTTGCTTACTGGCTGCTCTGGTAGATCTCTATTTACTCCATATGAAGCTTCAATAAGGACTGTATTGACTCTCTGAATGCTTTGTTGGGGTATGGGAAGTGGTTCATAATCAATGTCTTTATCATACTATCATAGAATAATGTAGTTTGGAAGGGAACTCACGAGGTCTCTGAACTGACTTCCTGCTCAAAAAGGGCTCAGATATGAGGTCAGACCAGCTTAATCAGAGCTTTATCCAGTCAGGTCTTGGAAATTTCCAAGGATGGAGACCACTCCAGTGCTTGACTCTCCTCATTGTTAAAAAGTTTCCTTTTGTAATATGGCCTGAACCTTTCCTGATTCAATTTATGACCATCTTCTTTTGTTGTGCCATCCTGTTCCTCAGTAAAGAGGTTGTCACTGTCTTCTCAGTTACTTTCTTGTAGGTTTTGGAAGATTAAGTCCCCCTAAAGCTTTTACTTCTACATCCTGAAGTTGTATATAAGCAATTATCTTTCTTTAGTCACTGGTGCAACAGTCAATTAATACCAAGGTTTTGGTTATTGTGGTTGTGTTTGTTTATTTAATAATTAGATAGGTAAATCAAATAAATTCCTCTCATCTGTGATGTGATGATAAGCATTAGTAGAGTGACCCACTAGTCTATAGGCACTCATCAATCCAGCCCCATTCCTCTGTTTAGTCAGGTGGGAAGTCTTTGTGATTCTGGCTTATCTTTTTAATATGCAAATTTTGTCTACCAAAGCGTTGGAGGCAACGCTCCTCTGCCACAACAACGCACTGCAGGGCCTGTTATTTCTTTGAAAATGTGGTGGAAGCTGACACAATACCACCCATTCACTCATGGGACACAGCATCTGTGAAGAGCTGAAGGCAATTTTCCTAGCAGGACTATGTTTTTGAAGACTTTTTAAAATAATTGTTTCAGGAGTAAGGTCATGGCTCGCTAGCTAATAAATCTGTGTATGAATTAGGAGATACGGTTTCAATTCCCTGTTCCACTGTGGCTTTCTGTTTAGACTGCATGGGTCTAAAAAACAGGGCAGTTTTCTAGTCTTCCTTTATAGCCAAGGAAGGAAAGCTGGCACTTCCAGGAAACAATCAATTCCCTCCTAAACCAGACACTTAAGACAGTTCAGCCCTATCAGAACCTCTTTTTGCCTAATGATTCTTAAGGAAAAGCCTAGCTTCCTAGCTTAGGTGCAGGCATCTACATTTCAGACTTCTGAAGGTAGGTGAGATGAACCCTACTCTGTTTTTCTCAGCATCAGTTCTTGCCTTTAAAATTGTCGGCTGTGTCTCGGGAGGGATTAATTGGAAAGATAAGGGCCTTAAGGATTTTGAGGCATCCAGGCGCCACATAATGGAGCGAGCCAGGGACTGTGGCTTAGTAACATATACGCATGCAGTAAGGTATAGATAATGTTGCTGTGTTGGCCGAAAACAGTAAAAAGTATATGATGGGAGATCTGTAGCTGAGGTCCTCTCAGAAATAGGCACAACACTCCTCCCAGCTTCTTCCTCCAGATCAGGACATGGAGAATGTGCATGGAGGACATATTGCTTCTCCATGCAGGTGAATCTGCCTTTCATTGTCAGCACTGTGCTAAAGAGGAGGAACCAAATTAATGCAACTCAGAAATTCACCTCAGCTTCCTCAGTTGCAAATCATGCTTTAAATTTTTATGTGGAATGGTGTGATGGGTATAATGTATGATTCCATTTCAGGTAATTACATTCTGCCTGCTTAAAATTCTCCCTGTAGTTTCCACTGGGAAAATAATTCTTCATTTCTCCCTCCTGCACCCCACTGGGTACATACTATTGCTGTCAGAGAGTGGCTGCTGTGTGCCACCCCCATGCCCTCCACATACATACATACACAAATTGCAGTGATGTTGGATTGAGCCCTGCATATGCAGATTTTTGTCCTGCCTGTGACTGAAATTGGTTGGAATTGCCTGGGCGTAGCTAAGAGCAATATTTGACCTGCAGTTTTCAAACCACAGGGGATGAAAGAGGCTGTGAAAATTCTGTGTTATCGTCTGTCTTTGTCTCTAGAGAATAACTTTTTATCAAGGATCCAGAATCATGTAATTCTTCCTCATCCTCCAGTGAAGCAAATGAATATAATTTGATGGGTTGTGAGACCAGGTAATCTGAGGCAGGGAGAGTTGAAACAACTTGCTGGCTACAAGGTAGTGTGAATGGAGTCAGATGAGTGCTTGCAATCTGGTCTGAGCTGCTTAGGAAGGTAGCAGCCTCCCAGCTGGATTACATGGTTCTATAAAAGGCGATTTAATTGGGCTGTTATACTGGACAAACAGCCTAGAAACACTCATATGATCACTGCCTGTTAAAAGAGGTAGTAACCAGACACAGAATGGGCATAGATTGTCTTAAAGCTCCAACCCAAACTGCCAGCACTTTTTAACTAGGCACTGAGTCAATGGGAAGACATGGCTAAAAGGCAAATGGCTACCCTCTTTTGCCTCTTATGCCAAACCCATACACAGGGCAAGTCTTATTCTGTGGCTCTCAAGGCTAGTCTTACAATTCATTTGGGTTTAAAACTCCTTAGCCACACATGATTTTTTGTTGGGGTTTGTTGTTGTTGTTGTTTTTGAGGTTTGATGGTTTGGTTTTGTTCGGTTTTTTTTTACCTGCTGTGTCTATATTCCCAGGCAGCTGCAGTACTGTGGTATGTGGTAGTGCTCCTGGAGCCTGCTTACCATGAAATGAGACAAGAAGATCCAGGTGTTCACTCTACAAATTGTACTGCTTCATTCTTCTCCTACATTCCTACAATTGATCAGTTTTCCTTTCCTTGTCTCTTTTTTTTCTTTCTTTTTCTTTTTTTTTTTTTTTTTTTTTCAATTCCCTTGCAAATGTTTCCTTCTCAAGATATATTTACATTTTATTCATGACTCTGTCAGGATTAATTTCAGTGCTTCATGCTGCCTGTGACTCTTCATGTATAATGAATGAAGCAGCAGCTGCTGCAGCTGACAGCCTGGGCACTCCAAGGGCATATACACAGCAGCATCATTGGCAAATTCTTACCAGAAAGGATTTTAATACCCCTGCTGTCTGAACCATGCTTCTGGCCAGGGCATGCTTTAGGAAAGAATTGTGGCAGCTCTAAGCAGAAGGTACTTTTCAAATGACTTTCTCGCTCTTTAACTATGTGCATTGATAATAGCAAAGACTTCAGGTTCATCAGTGTCTAAAGGCCGTGAGATACTGAGTGTCTGGATTTGATTACCTTGGTGAAATCCTGTGGAATTACTTAGCCATCTCATTACTACAAGAAACTAATCCTGGATCTGGAGTAGCACACAGGCACAGTCTCTGTTTTCCCTTTTTGTCATCACACAGAATAACTTATTTATAACATAACTCTCCAGAAGCCAAGGATGCTTTTGCACCCAGTATTCTGTCAAGGAGTCAGAATGATCCCTGGCTTGTTCACTGAGTTCTTGGGTAGCCATTGGCATGTCACTTTCTCTTGGTGTCATATGCTCTTCATGTTCAAAATGGAGGGCAAATATTTATTTTTTCCTCCCAGTAGTTCACCTATTTAGATTAGAAGCTTCTTTAGAGAAGTATATTAGATGTTTGAATGGACCCTAACACTCCAGAATCTTGACTTTTCTGGTGATTTTTAGGTCAAGCCATAATAAGATCAATTACAGTAATAAAATAATGTTTTTGGGACCCCTAACTGAATTGCTACCTCAGCCATGTACAGCACCCATTTGCAGTCAAGCAAAAGGTTATCGAAAAAGATGGTGTTTTGTCTTTTCTTTTTAAATGATTAAAAAAATATTTTGAGGTAATTTGGTAATAGGTATTTCAGATTGACCTTTAAAGATATCAAAATATCAACATTTCTAGATGATCAAGTTTATCTAAATAGAAAAGGTCATAATTTTGTGTTTAAATGTTTCTAATTGTTATGGACTTCTTCAATTTTCACTCCTTAAATACTTTTAACATTTTTGCTTCTTTGCCAGTTTTTGGTTGTAAAGCAACTTCCAGTATGCCAGATAATCATCTCAGACTCAAATTCTATTTTCAAACCATGTCAGTCAAAACCTCAAGTGACAGAACTCTTTTCCATCTTCACATGTTCTTGTGAATACGGCCCCCAAGGAAGGGATATAGATTCCTCTCTAGTGCCATTGTTAACTATTATGCTTCTTCTGGCTCATAAAAGTCATGCTTCTTAGGGAAAAAAAAATCAACGTTGAGTCTTTAAAGGTGGTGGTGTTAAAACTTCTTCCAAAATAGTGCAAATATTGCGGTCTTAGAGAATAATTAAATGCCTAATTTCAGATAAATTGGACAGATTAGCTAGGTGAAAAACTATTCATCCAAGAAGTAAGGTGTTGTGCTTTCACTCTTGCTGACTAATTTTAACACTACCAATTTGGCAAATGAAGGAGTTTGTTAATTTTTCACAGGTGGGGAAAGTGAGGCCTGTGATATGCAGATGGTTTGTCATAGACTCAGTTACTGAAAAAAATGGGATCTTCACTTGGATGGATTCTTAGCCTGCAGCACTGCATACAGTCCAATGGGACCATCTGGCATCAGCAACCTGAAATAAATAGTGAGGTGCCGCTATAGAGAATAGAGCACATGTCTTACTGGTGGACTTTGCAGAGGAAATGGCTCTGGCCCTTCACTCTGCCCACTCCTGCAGGGGAATGCTGAACCCTGTTCCTTACAGTGCTTGAACAAGTGATTTTTTTTTTTTTTTTTTTTTTCCAGCTCATTTGTCCAGTACTTTGTTAAAGCAGTTACATCCAATTACTGTGACTTCCACTAATTCTCCCTTCCCACAGTTCTTCTGTATTTGCATCTGCTTTTTTTCCCCACTCCTGCTAGCTGAAGAGACCGCAAAGCCAACTGTCCCTTTCACAAACCAGGTATGTCTCCAGTCAGGAGGTTCAGATTAATTCAGATAGGCTGTCACTTAAGTAATGCTTCTTTACTTGTCTGTTGTACACTTACAAATTTTGTAACCAAAACAGATCTAAGACAATTCATTAAACAGGAGAATCCAAGTGCTGCAACTCAGAAAATGCTACTCTCCTCTTTGCAAGTGCTATTTTTTTCAATCCATGGCAGGTGTGATCAGGACACTAACATGATCTGAATCCCCATGCACAAAGCTGTTCATCCTTGCAATTATCAAGTGCACAGTAACTCCTCTTTTATGAGACTTAACATCCAGGCTATACTGTTAATATATTCAACATAAAATTTCTAAAATACACCCTGCATTTTCATCTGGATGCTGTATTCTATATTGGCTGCCATAATAGCATGTGTTGTTGCTATGCACAGTTAAACATTGAGGGACTGCTCTGCATTCATGTGGATATCACTATTTTATCTACTGCATTTTCTGCTATAGAAACCTCTAGATTCATAATTCCCAGACTTGTGAAAGCCAAGCCTTTATTTCTTCTCAGGGAAATAAGGACAGCCACACATATCCTGACTCCACAAGATGTAGAAAAAAAGACCTATTTGTGCATAATCCCCTTCTTGAACCTTCACATCCCCCAGATCAAGATACCTTTGATTTTGCTGTATCTGATATCTGTCAACAAGCTGCTGTTACAGAAAGCTATGAGACCCCTAGCAGAGGCTGTAAAAATATTTTTAGAAGCTGAGAGGGCATCAGTGTAATGTAATTCTTCTAACTTCCATACTTTCACATGGAAAGGTCATTCTGGTGCTAAGTACCTCTGAGAGAAGGATGTTCTTTGTATTGAATGTCTCCCTTATCCTCCTTTAATTTATTCAGATGTATTTATATCATAATGCCACAGGCTGTTCGGCTGTTTGATCCTAGCAGCAAGGAAATTAAATTGTTCATTTTTCTGTCATTGAAAAATAATCGAAAATCTAGGAGACTTTGTCATTATAGTAATTAAACAAAACAATTTTTCAAGAGCGCAGTGGGTATCTGTCTCTGAACTCTCCTTCAGCATCTACCTGAGTTAGGAGAGATGCATGGCCCAACTTCTCGTGGCTTGCTTCAACTAGGCCTATTTGAAAGACTTTCAGGAATAAGTCAAACTCACAAGAAGTGACAGAGTCGTATTAAGAGGATTTTAAAAGATGTGACTATGTGTGCAGTGAGTATGCTAATCTCTGACATAGAATCATAGAATGTATTGGGTTGGAAGGGACCTTTAAAGGCCATCTAGTCCAACCCCCCTACAATGAGCAGGGACATCTCTAACTAGGTCAGGTTGCTGAGAGCCCCATCAAGCCTGGCCTTGAATGACTCCAGGGATGAGGCCTCTCCGACCTCTCTGGGCAACATGTTCCAGTGCTTGACAACCCTCATATTAAAGAACTTCTTCCTAATGTCCATCTACCACTGGGGTGGTCTATGCCAGTAAGCATTGCTCTGAGCAAGAAGAAAGCAGGCAGGCATATCTGCTGTTCCCAGTTCTGTTTCTGCTCCCATTTTGTCCGTTTGCTGTAGTGTTTAATGAGGGCTTATTCTTTTCTATCTTCAAAACTACAACTGCAGAAACTTGCTCACCAGTGGCAAGACAGTCATTGTCTAAGACCTGAGCAAGCCTCACTTGTTGCTGGCAGGAAACCAGCCAGACTAACCTTGTATAGTCTCACAGGTTAAAAAGTTGTATATTGTGCTCAAGGTAGTAGTGGGGACATGCTCAGTGTTTTTTTCGGTCTAATATCTTACTTAAAAGCCACTTGAAGTTTCCCATGAGGTATGTATTGATGGCATTTTCTCAGTGCAAGTCACCAAAGAATTCACAGAAAAATCCATAATTATTCAATTAAATGGCCTGGTTACATGCAGAGAAGAATCAGAACAACAAATGGAGAAAAACAAAACTCTTCAGTTCCAAAGCATAGTTAGAAGATCCAGGCAATAGGAATGCTTCTGTATACTTCATCTAAACTCTGCTAATTGCCTCATACTGTACCAAAAAGGCAAGGTGTTATTTACTGTTGGTATGAATGACATCTTCATTTTAAGGTTTATCTTGTAATTTATAAATATGTAAACAATGTAGTAAGGACTGTTAAGTCCCCGTCCCTCCCCCCCCCCCAGTTCCAAGTTAGAAATTAGTTTTCAGGGGCATTTCAGGAACTGTTTGTCTCCCCATCTGAGGGAGTTTGTTCTCCCTCTTTCACATTAAGGAAAGAGGTAATGACTTGTTCGTTGATGAAAGAAAGTGTATCTTGCAGTGGTACTTCTAAGACTGTAGAAGAACAATTCCCTGGGAAGTAATTCAATTCCAGCTGGGAACTGGATGTGTGTGTATGGCTACGTAAATATATATATTTCAGAAGTGACATTTATTTTAAGTTTGCTAACAATCCCTAATCCAAGACATTATAGCTTAAGCAAATTTGGTACAGCAATTTTGAGCTTATTATAGTTCAGGATTTTAAAAAGTGATAGAAATGTTCCTGGGCTCCTGAATCTAATTGCTCATACTGTTAGATTGCTATAATAGTCCCTGGAGGGGATTTGGCTCATGCACTATCCCAGACAATCACTCAGGAGTTAAAAAGGACCACAAACTTTTTCTCAACAGCCAGCCTGGATGAAACTACCCTGTTGGAAGGATGAGGGAATTTAGTGGTACAGATGTATGGCAGTCTGTAGCCGTTATTCTCAGTGCTAAGGAGAGTAATGGCACAATTAATTTATGACCATAAGAGGCAATATCATAACATCTTTATATCTACATATGGAGCTTTTTTTTGGTTTGTTTTTTTTTCCCCAGGCTACATAAGGTTATTGCTGCATACGGGCTTCATTTGCTCTTACAGACAATAACCTAAATTCAGAATAACAAAACAGAAATCAATGCAAGTAATCCTGTTGGGACAGTACCAAAAGAGATCGGAGTCATAAGAGAAGTTTTGTTCCACTTTTCTTAAACTAGGGTTTAAAACCATAATTATCAAGGACCACCTTACATATGAAACATCTAAATGTGGACCAATCCCCTCAGATTACTCAGCTTCTGCACAGTGCTTTTCTATCCAGACCTTTAGATTCAGTAACAGTTCTTATTGAGTAAAAGGAGACTGCAGGGAGTATTTCTGCAGTCAGTATTTAGAGTGCACTTGATTACATTAATACTTGTATATGGTGTGTTATATAAGCAGAAAATGATTAAGACACATTTGTTGAACTGTAACAACTGTTGTTCTTACCAATAATAACACCCACCATTATGCATGCGAAATGCAATCAGATGCTGTGCTTCAGGATGTCAACTGATTGCTTCTGTTGCTAAAGGTATGCATAGGAGGGTCAGGAAGCAATTTATTGTCCTTGTTATTGCTGTAGTTTAAGGGTTTAAGGAAGGTGGACATGAGGGACTGCTGATCTTAAAGAGAATGACACATATTACTAAGATCTAAGTTAGATTTGCATTTGTGTTTTGTCTGGGTGACTAACACCTATAAGGACTCCTTTTTCTCTTTGTTTTTTTTTGCTGTGCTGTGGAGAATCTTTCAGAAAACTGAGCTTGACTCCAAAAGGCAGTCAGACCTTGTGCATAGTATCATGAAAAAGTCACTAGGTGAGTAAGAAAGGGTAACTCTGTTTTGGGGGCAGAGTAATGGCAGAAATTGTAGTGAGTTTAACGTCAATATGACTTTCAGTGAGCAGTTTCTCTTACCTGAGCTGTCAGAGAAGTAATTATGTCTCTGATTAACCATTTCTTCCCAGAGCACCTCCTGGGAATATCCTAACTTTGTACCCTCTCTTCATATAAGGACAACCCTCGTAATATCATGAAGGTGCACTTGCCTACTCTGCTACCTATGTGCTCCTCCAGGACTTGTCTAAGCTAGCTGCTGAGGCAGGTCAGGCAGCATTTTCATTTTCCTGTGGACCATAAAGGTAGGCACAGTCCTACTCTTGCATGCACTAGCACCAAGCAAGCTTCTGCAGCCTAACTCCAGCTTTGCACCAGAAAAAGAGGGAGCAGATTCAGGCCAAGCAACAGTCTGTGTGTGATTAGAGGCAAATGGGATTTGGCAAATACCAAGTTGGCAGGAGGCATGAGAAAGAAGCTCTTCATCAGTGGATTCCCCACGGTGATTTGAAGGGTCATTGTGCGTACTGATGGGATTCTCATGTTTTCTTGCTTCCTCCTTCCCAGAGGCGTTTTGAGGAGGAATATCATTCTCTGCCGCATAATCACGTCTTTTCTCTCTTTCTCCCCACAGTGCACCCTTCCTTCACATGCTTGTTTATCATGCTGAGCCGTGACGTGTGGTTTTGCTTTTCTGTTTCTCCTCTGCCTCCCTTTCTCTCCTTACATACATTTTCATTGCAGAAGCAGAGCCTTAAGAGATTTTTGATCAGTGAACTACTCGGGCCTTCATTAATTGCTTCTAACTCTAAATGAACTCTGCATTTAATGGGACACTAGCAAGGAACTGACTGAATGTTAATGGAGGGCTGGAGGAGGAGGCCCTGCTTCAGATTTATCCTCACATGCGTCTTGGGCACGGACAGGAAAAGTATTTTACTCACTGCTGTGACAGATACATCTTCCTTTACTGAAAGAGGGAGGTAGATGCTCAGGAACTACGGAGTCTGGGGTGGTTCAGCCTTTTCTGGCCATTTTCTTCACACTGTGACTGATACAAGCAAATTTCCCTTGCTGTCTAGGCTAGGGCATTTATTATATTGGGGCTCTATGGTACATCTGGAGGCTATCAGATCAGACAGGTAACCAGAGATTTAAGCTCCCTCTAAATTGCTGTATTCTATGTATCTTAGGGGTTAGAAATGTCTGAAGGTATAAACTCAAACAGAGAAAAATATTAGCATGAGGACTCGGGTGAAATTTGGGTTATTTGTTTTTGAGTTTTATTAAATTATTGACAGTTGCGGTTGTTTTGTAACAGTAGCACAGATAAGATTTGCTGTGGAGATTGAGATAAGAGTCAAAGGGAGGAATTATGTGTATGGGGAAAAAAGCCCCACAAAAATAACTAACAAGATTCAGGCTGCAGGATGGATACTCATCAGTCTTGACTGTAAGGGCAGAACAGGACAGCATGAAATGAAATTTGATTTCAAAAGGCTGAGATAGCTTCAAGAAGGCCACAGATTTTTGCTGCAAGGGTATACAGTTCCTCCAGACAGAAAGATAGGCCACCATAGGACCATGGGTTGAGTATTTCAGGGCCAGCAGGTCTACCACACAGGTGTATTGTGGTCCCCATAGCAGTTCATAGAAAGATTTCCATGATGGTGATGAAGCTCCCAAAACTCCTCCTCAACCCCCTGAAGCCTGACTTTGCTGCCTGAGGCTATCCTGGGTCAGGATCTTGGAGGTGGAGCTGTATATACCTGCCCTAGCTGTTAAATGCAGTTGTATTGCCATGCCTCTGTGCTGGAACTGGGCAAGCTATCCATGGGCGTGGGTGTGCATATGCACTTATCTCTTCTAACAAAATCCCAGGGTTTGTCAATCAGTCCTTGAGAAGTTCATACATTAAACTGTCTGGTGAATCATCTGAGTCCGGTTTTGCATGCTTTGGCTGCAGACAGCAAACATATTGAACAAATTCCTAATGAACTAATGACTCAGTTTAGCATTTAAATGGCCACATTTAACATCCTTCAACCCTCATAAACATATTGAACTACTAAGCAGATTATGTTTGCCATGTCATTCCTAAAAATTAGCCTAGGAGTTAATCTAAGATATAATAAAAAACAAGAATAACTGAAGGAGATGCTGATATGATAGGAAATATTTAACTCAAAGAATAATTTTTTTTGCACTAAGAGTTCATTTTCAAGAGGACTTTCTGAAAGCAAGTGACAAAAAACAGAGATGCAGTATTTTCCCTAAGTAGATGTGCAAAGTTATGTGCTGTGTTTGGCCATTTTTAGCAAACATTTTCACATTCTCAGGTCGTTTTTTTCAAATTTTTAAACACGTTCTTCCAAATTCAGGAATGAGGGGAAACCTGCTGGGCTCTTTGAAATCAACAGTAAAATTTTCATGGGCTCTGGGTATTTCAAACCTTAGACATGATATTTACACCTATAGAGAAAAGACTGATCCATTTCCATCCAATGAAATCTTCAGATAATATCTCCTCCTTAGTGCTGGAGCACAAAACCAAAACTTAGCTGCAGCTATAGAGGCAACACCTTCCATGAATGTCTAGGTTTTCAAAGGAATTGAGGACACAGCTGTGCCTTTTTGTTCATGATACTTTGCCCTTCTTCAGACAGAGGATTTCTGCTTTTAAGTGGGTCCAGGACTTGATAGGATTCAGCCCTGTACAAAAATCAGCACAAACTCTGTTTGCTGAAAGCAAGGCCCAAAATGATTAATCTGTGTTGCATATATAGATAGATGCATCGGTGTGGCACATTTCTACTTCACAGAGTGCTAAGGACCACAAGCTGTTTCACAGGAACCAAAGAATAGCCACTGGGAGACTGAGAAGATCAGAAAAGAAAAATAACCCAAGGCCACTTAGAAAATGAATTAGTTTGCTGATTTCTAATCTCACCAAATTTACAGACTTGTTTTTGTGTTTGTAGAGGGGAAAAAGTCCTTTCTTTTGGGAAGAATACACAGTAATCAGTGGAGACACAGTAATCCAAATCATTTTAGGGAAAGGATGGTCATATGAAAGTGCCCTTATTTGTTAGTTGTTAAGGAAGATACATTGCAGCAACTAATTATAATGCTTATTGCATACCAAGGCTTCAGCAGTGATCATGATCACTATCATCTGATTCAGAAACAGCCATAGAAAGATTTCTGTAGACCTTAACAAACTTCAGCAAAGGCTGCTGTTTCTATTTTACGACCTCTTGACACCATAAGGCCACACTGGCAAGTGGCTTTCACTCTGTGGTTGAGGAAACCAAGATGTCTTTCTTTTTTTGGGTCATGGCTATTAAGGATTGTCTCTTCATACTCTGGACATCAGGTCTGTGATCAGAGCTGAAAAGCTGTTTCAGGTATGTTTCCTGATCTCTCAAATGTGGTGGCTGTATTTTTACCAGCTATTCATACAGCATGGTAAAAGTGGATTTATCCACACTTTTCTCTCCCTTCTTGATCTCTACTGTCTCCCATTTACATGATAGATCACTAGGTTTTGCCAAAGAAAGAGGCAGGAGCTGAAGATCATAGAAAAGGACCAAACTGGACCCTCTAGATACCCCTAGGTGGCATGACTATTTGCCCCAAATCCAATCCATATTGCTATCCTCCATTATTCTTCTTTTACCCTTTAAAACCTGACTTATGGCAATGACAACTAAAATTGTAACAGGCTTCTTAACTTTTAGGACACTTTGCTTTCAGTTTATCACTTTAGCATTTAAAAATAAAGCAACAGTATAAAGCTGTTGCCTCAGGACACAGGTCCATTGTTTTCAGTTGTAGACAGATGTCAGCACTTCTAGAAAGTGAATCACCAAATCTCATTGAATGATGAATGGTGATCAGAATTTGAATGATCATCATGATTGTTGAATGATGAAAAAATCTTAAACCCACTGTAAGTACTCATGCAAATCTTTGTTAGGAAACTTGCCTAGCATGACCTAATAACTTATTGGCACAGGCATAGCTTGTACACAGGTGTCCAGAACAGTATTTAGCTCTTCAAAACCAGGCAACTACTCACAGTCTTTCTGAAGCTTGTGCTCTTTCACAGAATGTTACTGGGAAAGATATGTAATTCATAACATAGTTGCCCACTTAATTAGTTGCTCTTTTGTAAGGAGATTGCATTATGGCAAATCCCATTGATAAAATTGTTTTCCCATTTGCAAAAGGTATAATGTAGTGATTGTTTTTGTAGCTTCTTCATTGCCTTTGCCATCACACCTCCCTTTCTAATGTCTCTAATTATACCCCATAGATAAAATGTATATATCTGTGGGCAAAGGGAAGGATGCTCTTTGGACTTTAAAATTCTAGAAAGCATCCATATAATCCACAGAGCTTGTGAACTGAATCTTAGACTGGACAACAAAGTTTCTCTCTGAAAGGTTTTATCTGTGAAAGAGTTAATTTTATGGCTGAATTATATATTAATTTCTCTGTGTCAGTTAACACTGATCTGAATGTTAACGAACATTAGAGAGTTTACAGATGCTTCACTGATATTTATTGTACCTGTTCCTTTCAATCGCTAATGGATAAATTGTAGAAAACGTGGAAATGAATCAAAGTAGAGATCTGGCTCTGCAAAAGAAGTCATGTTGCTTGGTAACAAGGACCCTATGCCTGCCAGACATTGATCATGATCCCCCTGCTTTGTGTGGCATTCAAGTTAGAAGATAACTATTATCACAGGACTGCACGAAGTTTATCATGCAGTTGCATAAACTGGCTAAATGACTAGTTTCAGATGTTACTGGCTCCTATATCTGCCTCTCTCAAGCCATTTCCTTTCTGCAGAGTACGATAATTTCTTATTTCTATTGTGTTACACACACCATTAATCTTCCTCCTCTCCCTAGTTCTTGCTGTCACCACTTTTCATAGCCAGAAGGGACTTAGCACTGCCAAACAAGAAGCCTCCTGTTCTGTAATCTGGTGACAGCACAGCATATCTGTTCTTAGCAGGGCAGCTTCAGGGCCTGTGCTCCCTCATGAACATCAGCTGAAGAAGAAGATTGAGAGTGAGAAATTATTTCCTAACTCATCAGATATGAAGGTGCAGAAGAAACAAACAAACAAAAATTATACAAATAGTAGCAGCTACTGTCTGTCAAATAGAAGTATCTACTGTCTGTAGTGGAAGTAGTTCCTTGCATGTTGAATTGCCAGGTCTAATTTTAACCTTGCCTTATGGATTCAGAGATATATTTGAAGTGCCCAGGGGATGTCAAGAATAGATCTAAAAGTTGTGAGAGCCTGGAGTAGGTGACAGAAGGTGAGAACTTCCATCCAACCTCCAACTATACTTTTACTTTCTCCAAATACTCCCAACAGAGAGAGAAGATTCATCAGTGTATCATGAGTGAAAAGCAATAGTCAGATGGGAGCAGTAATATTATGCTCTATGGCATAAAAGAATGGCTAAAAGTAGGTACTGGAGAGACCAAGGTAAAGTACTTTAAAGCTGGGCAAGAAAGAGAGAGCTGTTAAAGGACACGGAAAATCAGATGCATCTTGTTCAATACAATTCAGAAAAGAGTACAGCGGTCAACACAGTCACGGCAAGCCCCATCACAAGGAAGCTGTCAATGTGATCTGGAGCAGAAAGTAGCATTTCAGTGTACTTAAACAGGAAGGGAATTTTTCTACTATTGGCATACATTATTTCACTGTCCAATGCCCTATATATGTGTCTGTTGATCCAGCTTCTTCTGAAATGTGCGTCAGCTTCCAGGAGTTTATGTGCATCAGTAGTTATTGATAGTAGCTTCTACTAATTTAGGCAGGCCTGAATATGTGCAATGTACTTCAAGGGTTTCTTTAGAGAAGGCACAGGAGGAAAATCAACGTTTTGGTAGCTGCTATGTTGATCAACGTTTTCTTGAAGAAACAACACAATTTGAGCTTGCCGGCTGCTTGCTTATTGTGATTAATTTTAGATAACATATCTGTAATTATTTTTTAAGTGTTTTCATATCTTCCTCTATTTTTCCATTTCTCTGTATGCATCATCTCTCTCCCATCTGAGAGCATACTTGATGACAGCTCAGTGATGCCTTACTGGTGTACTAGGAAGTGTCATTGTTGTCAAGGCAGAATGTATTTTTCCATGTGCTTGGTCGAAAAACGCTCTGTACTGTATACATTTCCTATGCTTAATACACCTGCCTCTTGTCAAAAACCAGCAAACGGTAGAAATATGCTTGGTTTCTACAAAAGAGGATGTTTTGCTTGGATGAATGTTAATCACATGATTACATTCAAGCCAAGTTTCTCTTCAGTGCTTCAGCAGAGTGCTATGGCCCAGCTACAGGGGATTACTAATCAACAGGTTTTGGATGAAAATCAGGTAGTTCAAGACCTCTTTTGACTAATGATCATTAGGCATTATACTGCTAATTATAACCAATGGGACTGTGTACTTAGAAAATCTTTCCATGCTAAAGCATGCCACGTAGCATTATTTTGGCACTTCAATGCAGACAGGCAAACTGAGGCCTTAAAAACCTTTATGTGCTCCAGAAAAACAAGTTTTCTTTTTAATCTAGACAAGCACTTACTTAGACAGTGGTACATAAAATGACACATCAAAGGCCTCAGAATGGTCTTGTTGCTCCGTACCAAGACGTCCTACAGAGATGGTCAGACTAACTCTGACCACAAGCTGGGAGCAGTCCCACTGGGCTAGCACAGTGTTTTATTTGGCCAAATACTCTTACAAACCCTGGTGCATTAGCCTGTGAAAAACGCGATATCACCTCTGTTCTTGAGCTTGAACTTGGCTGTATCTGAACAGCCTGGCAGTATCCCATTTGTGACTTAAACATAGCTGAAGGGCTCAAAAGACCCTGTAGGGCCAACAGACAGCCTTTTTTTGAAAGCCACTTATTGAAAGTAAGTTGCCTACCTTCACCTTAAGAAAATTTAAAGATGTAAAAAAATCTGATGAAAATGGCAAATGGATCATGCATGCATCTACTGGGGCAGAGAGATCATACATTTTTTAAAGAATTCTCTACAAAAATGTTTGCACTTTGGGCCTTGTCAACAGGACACAGAACACTGTATCTGTAGATCACACTTCAAATGTTTTTCTACTGAAAGGAAGTGATACCAATCAGTCTGTGCCTTAAGAATTGATGGGATAGCATGTATCTAATGAATTGCTGTCTACTGATATTGACACCGGAAAGAAGCTATGCTGGCAGAGTCCGAGAAGACAAAAAGTCGAACAGGCAGAGATAATGAATTATTCTTATCCTACTGTAGATATCAAAGAGTTATTTGCTTTAAAATCTCTATGTCAACCAATCCAAATAGTAACATTCCCAAGCAAAGCATATGAGAACAAGACCTGTGATATTTTACTGAATCTCTGAAGGACAGAGCCCCTCCTTTCACAGGACTGTCTGTGGACCTCTCCCAACACTAGCAGCAGCCAGAATGGACCAAGGTTACTTTCATTGTCTATTCTTTGTATTTAACCTTGGGTGACAGAAGCCTAGAACATTAGGCATTTCACAGAGAGGATGAATGTGAAATGACTCATGCTTTTTCCTATTCAAGTATTATGGTGCATCAACTGCCACTTGTTTGTTTTGTGTTCAGAATAGACTAATGGAGGTCCTTCTTCAGCTTTCAGGTTGTGGCACTACTTGCCATAGCATTATTAAATACAAAACACATCTTTTCTTTTACTTCTTTTTTTTTTTCTCAGAAAAACCTTAATCTGCAAATTTTTGGGGCTTCTGAGAATACTCTAGAGAAAAATCAATAAGTGCTTGCTCAGCTCTTCCATAAACATTTCTTTCTGGCCACTGTCAGAGATAGAACATCGTTGAGATGGCTCTTTCATCTAGACTTTTCATCTGAGCTAGGATGCAAGGTCTAACTCTTGTATGTACATTAACTCAAAAGGTATTCAGCTTGTCATTTAAAACAGCACTGTTCAGAGAAAATCTTTGGCTACCCAGAACAGTCAGTTATTAGTGGTCAGTTATTATCTGCTATTATTATTGCTTTCTTATGTAGGTGTTGTCAACTATGCTGCCTGTATTATGACAAAGCTTTTTATCCATGTTCTTATCTCCAGGGTAAAATAGTAATCAGAGCATGAGACTAGGAGGCTGGAAAGCTAGGTATTAGTTTCAGATATTTTACTGGTTTCTAATACAGCCTTAAGCAAATTACTTCTCTGAGCTTTTTTTTTTTTAATCTGTAAAATGATGATGATGATGACAGAGCTCTGTAGAAACATTTGGCCATATTAAAATGGAAAGCGTTGTTTGATATCTTAGACTTTATTATTATCACCATGCATAATGCAGGCCCTGCAAAGTCAAAGCATCATGAAATGCCTGCTGTCTTCATTTATATAACTTACTCCATGAACTCCAAGGTATTTCCATGTGAATATGTACATGAGATGGAAGCAAGTTACTGAAAATGAATTTTCCATATCTGCTTGGGATTCTGGGCCAAACCATCAACAGGTGCAGCAGCCCCAGGAAATTATAGCAAGGCTTGCTGATCTTGGCCCTATGGAATATTAGCATAATTCGGACAGTGTCACCTAGGCATCTGTAAACCAACTCACCCAACCAGTGAAAAGGAGAAAGCTGATCATCACCTCTGCAACTCCCTGGCACCCCAACTTCTTCTGACCATACAGGCAAAGCCCAAAGCTTTCCTTCCTCTCACTCACTGCAGCAACTGAATTGTCTCTATTGTATTTTCTGTAACTCCAGGCATCTCTGCTCTGTTCTTTTCATAGCATCATTTCTATTTGTAGTGTGATGTTGCTACTGGGCCAATGAGGCTATTTAATGAGCAGATAATCTTGTTCCTTCATAAGGAAAAATTACTCAGCATTACAGTTTATCCACAGAGCAAACAGATTGTGAAATAAAATAGCATATTATGCCCTAAATAATTAAATAACCACAGAGATATTTGTCATTCTGCTATTCAGCAGACTGGTGTCAGCTGAGAAAGTAGATATCTCATTCCAAATGACGTTGGCTTCTCTTTTAAAGTGCAGTTACAGAAGGAAAGCAATTTTCAAAACAGCAGTGTGGGGTTCCATATTTTTGCTCTTTGTGACTTCCTGAGCAAATTTGTCCTGTTTATAAGTCACAAAAAGATTTTTTTAACTGTCAGCATTGCAACCTTAGACTTAGAAAATTGCACCAGGACTCCTCTGTTTCTCTTGTGCCACCACCAGGGGCGGTACCACAATCACCATTTAGCTGACAAGTTCGTTGATGAACAAAGCGGAACAGGATTTTGCACACTTCTTGTAACAACAGTGGCTCAGCTAGCTGAAAAGACTGGTTTGATTTGGTTTGGTTTGTCATCTGTGTGCCAGCAGCAGTGGAGGACAGGAGTGATGGAGGGAATGTAGTACTTCTTCCCCAGCGACGCACAGTATTGCTTTAATGAATAAAAAGCAAATTTCCAGCTGTATGGCAGAGATATTTGGCTCATTGTACAGTAAATAGGTAAACTGGACAACAGCGTATGTTTTGCATTTAATGCAAGAAGGTACTGTGCCAAATATGCAGCAATACGTTTATATATTAATAATGCTCAGAAAGTATCTGTTGTCCTAATGTAGATTTCAAAAGATTCCAAACTTCTGTGTGTGTGTGTCTATGTTCTTCCCTACTCCTGGCAGATTTTTCTTCTCAGTCTTTCATACCTTTCATTTACAGTAACAGGCTTCTGTTCAATCCCAGGATGTTTAGATTTGTTGCCTTGCAAGTCATCAGAGCCAGAAACACCTGCTGTGTCCCAGTGGAAAGAGGGGCTATGAGGCCCTTATATATCCAGTATGTGTTTTTTTATTTGTATCAAATTGTGAGCTACATGACCTTAAAACTGCACCCACGTGATTTGTAGAAGCTCCAGCTTAAGTAATATTTAGAGGTATACAAAATGCATAAGTACTGACTTTCTATCACTCCCAGAACAGTGGACATAACTAAATCAATTGGCTTCACAGGCGTAAGAGATACAAAAAAATGTAGCAATAAGGATTTTATTACTCTAAAGTATTTCTAAAATAACCTTTTCCCCTCTCTCTTAAATGGGGAGTAAATGGAATACATGATAGTGTGGCAGGAATGCTTTATATGCGTTCTTGAGTAAGGCAGCCATTTGAAACTCATGCCAATAAAAGGCCAGCTCCTGCTGCCATTACTCATTTGTACAATCCTAATAACTTCAATACGATGATATGCTTGAGCAATTTGAGCAGGATTCAGTACAAAATATTCATTTCAGGACTGTTTATTGGAAATTAGAAATTTTTCTCTTTGCTATAAATAATATTTTGGACTATGAAAAATGAATTGACATTTTAACATCTAATTCACATTGCTAAAATAATGGCAACCTTTCAGGCTTCTTGTCTACTTCTGCCCTTCTGTCTGCTGAGTCTGAAAGTGAACTGCTCTGCTTCACTTTTCAGTCAATCTATTTCCTGTTTTCAGTTCAATGATGAGTGCTTCAAAGTCAGAGCAGCTACTTTCATCAGCTTCTTTTCATGACTTTGCTCTTCATCTTGAAACTGAACCAATTCCCAATAAACTCCAGCTATGGGACATCTCTTTCAAACAGGCCTTTCACTTGGGGCCTTATCTGTTGCAGTCCTTTCCAAAAAGCCTGCTGTTGGCCCCTGTTCATCTCTCTGATGCCATCATTAGCAGTGTAAGGACTAGGGGGGAGTACACTGTGCATCTTCAGCTCTGAGGCTGCTGAGAGCTGGTTTGGTCCCCACCGGGGATAAAGCATCCCTCAGATCCCAAACACACCAGCCCATGGGATCACCCCAGCCACAGGACTTCTCACCATCAGCTTGTCTCAGAACATCTCCTGCTTAGTGCCTAGTTGTAAAGTCTCAAACAGAGCCAGCAGAGCTGACAGGCAGCTTTCCAAAGAACATCTCTGCTGTGTACAGCGCTCCCTGAAAATAACTGTGCAGCTGCATTACTGTGGTGAAAAGGTGATTTCAGGCAGCTGAGGAACAGGCTCATTGGGCTGCTTCTCTGTGCTTCGTTCACTCAGTGAGAAGCTGGTTTGTGACCAGGGCTCGGAACAGCTACAGCGGTGCAAATGCTGATAGTAATAACAGCTGGTGCTTAGCAATTCCTGTATCCAAGCCCTTCCAACAACAGTAAGGCTGGCATTCCTCAATCAGTATGCACACACTTAAATGAAGGATCACATCACTGGCTTTCCTGCCTAATTCTTCTTAAGCCATTGGACTCCTGCTGTGCCACTGTTTCCTGTTATCAGACACTTGTCAGTCATAAGCAATCAGCCAGCTACTTCACAATTAGCAGGGAGAAAAGATACTATTTCGTTGTGTTGTGCCAGATGTTTAAAGCCAGGAACAAGATAAGCCAGAAAAGCGTTCCACTCTTAGAGTGCTGTAAGTCAGTCTCTTATAGCATGGCTTATTTTTTTGGCTATGTCTTGTCATTTTTATTAAAAATACAAGAAGAGGATGTCCTTGATATAGTTCCTTCAACGGAGTGAGGTTTAGCTACTACTGTCAGTGGCTGCCTTTACATAAACCTTGGATTATTCTTGTGTATATTCAGTTTGCTTACAAGGCTTTGGTACTGAGGTGCTTTGAAACAAGCTTGTTAGAAAAACAGCAAAGTAAAATCAGAAGGATTTTCTTTCAAAAGGAACAAATCACTAGTGTAAGAAAGAAAACAATTAAGCTCCGAAGCATCTGCATGCACAACTAACCCTCTCCAACGTAATTGTTGGAGAGAGTATTTGTCATACATTATCTGGCTGATACTGGGGTTGTTCTTTTGAGTAATTTTGCATCTGCACAGGTGGGTAACTAAGATTAGAATAAGTGTCCAGTCTGTGTAATTGAATCTCTACTACTTATCAGCACTACTGAGAGTTCTGAATTGTAACTGAAGGTCTGTAGATTGTGTGCTGGCTCACATGCAGGAAGAGAGCCAATGCTGCAGAGTTTTCAGTCCAGCTACCAAAGGCAAAATAGGGCTGAGAGGAGAGAGAATGATCCAGAACAACCAATGAACGCACTGGGCAGATGAATTGCAAAGAAGAGAAGAGACCCAAACCTCATGAGAGTTATGATTACCTCATATTAGAGCATGCCATGTTTTGTGGTTTGGTGGCATCCACTGTTGTGTCATATTTTACACAATGAAACTCCAAACTATCAAGAACTTAGGAAAGTGCATCAGTCTACCCCACTGGGAGGACTGTTGTGGAAGACCAGAATATTAGCTTCTCCTCTTATGCCTTTCCAGGGTAAAATGCAGCCCATTTCTACTTGCCTGGAACTGCTGCATCTTCATTTCAGAAAAAAGAAAGATTGTTGAATCTCAACAAAATACTACCTATGCCTGTTTTGGATAGTCTCCATTGCCCTGATCATCTGTTCCTTTTCTTTTAAAAAAAAAAAAATTATGGCAATGCAGCAAGAGGTGATTGCGATAAAAATATTCACTGTTGCAGAAACTGTACATACTGGACAGTAGTAAATAACATCTGGTAGTTTGCATGATAAATCAGACATAATTGTTTTTCTCAGGGTTGAGGTGAATTATTTCTGTTCCTTCAGATGTGAAACACTTTGCCTTAATATTGAACTTTTTTATTTTTCCCCAACCTCTTTTGTAAACTTTTATTTAATCATCTAGAATACTTTAAGAGAAAAAGATTAAATAAGAGAAATAAGATTATGAAATCTTGTTAATCCAGCTCATTAACTGCATTCATAGTAGTAAAAAATAATGCGGCCAAAAACTGTTGAGTATTTCTCACTAAAAATAATTGTACTCAACTTAAAAATTCTTACACTGACAGTGAACGTGATAGGTTAGTGTCTTGCACAGAGTCAGTCATGTTCACTCTTTCTGAAATAGAAGATTTCCACTTCTGCATGTGTGTTATTTTGGTAAATGCTGCTGGTTTAATGGTTCAGCTAGAGACTTGGCTATGAGTATTTTGGAAAAGCATAGGTTTACATCTTTAGTGGGAGGAATATGCAAGAAACAAGATACAACCCAATGGGAGAAACTTGAAAGAAATACGATATATGGCTATCTTAAGCATCTGCTTGTGAAAAGCATTGCAGAGAGGATGGACTATATGGACATCAGGTGTGAACAAGATGTTGGTGTTCTTATGTTCCTAGTGGCCATAGTAGAATAAAGAAGGAGAACCCTGCGGCACCTTTTGGTTGTAACACTCAAATTAATTTTGGAAAACTATTTTTTGCCATTTGGTACAAAATATGGCTGTTAGCACCCTGTTTCTACATTATCTTTCATTATTTCTGCCCATTGCAAAAGTGTGTATCTGAAACCATTGTAACAGACTATGCTCTTGAGCACTGCTGTAAGACCCACTTTGAAATCCCATGAAAATATTGTTCATGGAAGATGTTGAGTTTATTTTTAAAGAGCTTAGCTGTGAAAACGCAATGCAAATTATTCAAATAGTGGTAAATGCTGAGAGAAAAAATTTTCTTTGTGTAAAGCCAAGAACTTTCCACTGAGGGAAAGCTACTATGACTTTGGCATTTTTCTTCTGTTTCTCTTGGCACGCTGTCGGGGGTTGGCATTTTTCTTCACAGGTTTCAATTCTCTTGGCAAACACTGATCAGTTAGAAATTATGTTGCCACTTAAAGGTGGGTGCAACAGACAGTCATTGCTTTTTTAGTTTTAGGGAAAATCAATGAAAAGGGAATTAAATTATTTCCCTAAGGTCAGGGGGAAAGACAGGAGAGAATGAAAGAATCCTAACTTTAATTATTCTAGTGTTTTGAAATGAGTTTTCTGAATACACAAACCCAAATGGTACAGGAGGGCAGGAGGTCTGTGGAGTGGTATCATCTTCCAAAACACTACTCTGGATTTCTCCTTTTTTTCCTCACAACCTACCAGTGATTCTAGAACCTCAGAAATCTGCCTACCAGCCTTTTCCAAGAGTTTCCACCAGGGGTTTCAGCTGTGATGAACCAGCATGTTCTGTTGATGAGACACTTCGTCAAAACACCTCCCAAAGCCTTTCACCCCATCTATTTGTATTGTGCTGTAGTCATGAGGCTCAGTCCCCATGCTCAGAGTGAATGCAAGTGCTCTCTTGAAAAGTTTGAGAAAGCATCTTCTCTACCTCCTATTAGAAATGCGTTAACAAGGATTGACAATATCCATATAGCTCTAACCCAAGGTCAGTAACAGCAAGTGGGTGGTTCCTGTGGGCTGTCTTGAAGAACAGTAAAAAAGCTTTTTCCCAGATGGTATGCTGAGCAAACCGCCTCTCACAGCTTTATGGCTGATGTTATTGGCATTTTATGTCATAATGAGGTTTATGTCTCAGGACAGGAAACAGACAGTGGTATGAATGGGCAGCCAAGTGATGCTAGTGTGCCTCGGGGGAGGAATAACAGTGCTGCAGGTCAAATTTCCACCATTTATGATATGGCATTAAAGAAAGATAATTGAGCTATGAAACTAGAAATCATCCGCTCTTTCACTTCTTGAAGATAATTTTAGTGCTGCTGAAAGATGGCAGATTGACAGCCCTTGAGCCTGCCCTTTTGTTTATCAAAGGGCAGGTGTTGTATGAACAGCAACAATATGTTCTTGCTCTCTCTGAAAACTTCCAGGGAGATGAGACTGCTTCCTTACAGTCTTTTCCAGTTTCTTTATTTGCCATTGAGACTGCCTTCAGGGTAGTCAATGTTACTGGTGATTTTTGTGTGTGCATTGTGTGCATATGGTGAATTTAGGCCTGCTCCAAAGCCCATGGGGGTAGATGGACAGCTCTTCCTTGGTGTAAAAGAGATTTGTCTAGAGTTCTACAAATGATTATGAGAATCCCTCCACTTATGGCCTATTACACACCAAACACCCTTTTGACTTCACCATCATCTGTCTGTCATTGCTTCCTCCTGAAGGACACACAGCCCAAGCATACTGATGGCCTGCCATCAGATCCACCAAAATTATTCCCTCTTTCAGTTATAAATGATCATATGCCTTCTAATCTCCCTCAAACGAGTGCAACTTATAACATGTCTATACACCACTAAGTACCATGAACAGACTCTACTAAACCAGTAAAGTTAACAAATAAAAAACTCATTCCTGTAAGTCTTGATCTTTCTGGAACTGCAGGTAGTAGCCACCAGCTTCCAAGTGCCCTGAGCATGTCCTTGCCTTCAGTTATTTCCTTGTATATATGTGAGACACCCAGGGGATAGGGGTGTAGCCATCAAGCCCAGAAATGTCCTCTTTTTCCAGTGAAATAACAGAGTAATAAAAGACATAGGTATGTATGATTTTACTAGACAGTGATTTTTTTATTCTTTTATTTTACTCAGTGGTTCACATAGAAAGGTGAGATATTTATTCAAAATAACTTGCACTCTGCCTTTCCAGATAAAATTAATTCTGTGCTGTTTGTTTTGATCTTTTTCTTAATCTAGATCTTTGGCATTTGTTAATTCATTGGCTACTTTGGACTTGGATTTGAGACTTAGATGAAAGAAGGTGATGTCTCAGAGAAAAAAACACTCAGTCTAGCCAGCTTTGTTGTACTTAGAGATCAACATGTTAAATGTCTGCTGTAAGCTGATTGTTGTTGTTTCCTCCATACTGCAAAACAGGCATCAGAAAACCTGATCCGTTCTGTCTTTTTTACTCTAACATGAGCTGATTTTTCTATTGGAGCTGCTGGTTTCCTCCTTGCCTATAAAAATTAAACAATCAACTCTAAATCAGAGGCTTTACTTTTAGGCAGTTAGAATTAGGTGACATTCTGGAGCCCTCAGCACATGGACTTGTTGGAGTGGGTCCAGAGGAGGGCCACAAAAATGATTAGAGGGCTGGAATGCCTCTCTTATGAGAAAGGCTGAGAGAGTTGGGGTTGTTCAGCTTGGAGAAGAGAAGGCTCCAGGGAGACCTAAATTTCAGCCTTTCAATATTTAAAGGGCGCCTATAAGAAAGATGAGGACAATATTTTAGTAGACCCTGTTGCAACAGGACAAGGGGTAATGGTTTTAAACCAAAAAAAAAGGTAGATTTAAACTAGATACAAGAAAGAATTTTTTTACAATGATGGTAGAAAAACACCGGCACAGGTTGCCCAGAGAAGTCATAGATGCCCCATCTCTGGAAACATTCAAGGTCAGGTTGGACAGGGCTCTGAGCAACCTGATATAGCTGAAGTTGTCCCTTCTCATTGCAGGGGGGCTGTACTTGATGGATGTCCCTCCCAACTCAAACTATTCTATGGCATCATTCCTACCCCTAATGTGCAATATAATAATTAATATTTGTAATAATGACATATAGAAGCAATATTCACCTTCATTGACCAAAGTTGATGTAGGTTGTACAAAAGATTTCTTTTGTCTGAGCTATTCCTGCTCAAGTGACAGAAGGAGACTTCTGCTTCACATGGGGTAAATCTCACATCTTAGTCAGGAAACAGAGAAAGTTTACTTAGAAAACCTAAACCAAATGAGTTGATTGATAGGGATCACTTAACTTACTGTAATACTTCTCTTTCTCAGCTGTTTATTCTTCACGTGCCATGACAAAAAGTAGTGTTCTTGCCTTTGGTGGCATTTTTTACTTTAAAAAGACTTAACTTCATCCAAAGTGCACACTTCAAAGTTTGTATTAAAATTTTAAGGGTTGTTTTGGTGTATCAGAACTGTGCAGCTCATGTTACCTTGTTTTAGATTGGTCCTTCCTGTTTGAGTTAGGGAGCTTAGATCTTCCATACCCTGCTGAGAGTGGATGTTTATATATTCAGAGAGATCAAAGTTTAAAGGATTCCCAGGGATTTGAAGAATGGACATTTCCTAAAATAAAAAAGTCCTGAAACCAGTGGTTGGAGTTATGACCCAAAAAGCAGAGGAAGGCTGAACATAAAATGAAAAAGCAAAAATAAAGAATGAAATCTAGGCATTTCTGAAAAAGCCTTTTGCTGTTAAAGGTCAAAACTCATCTGTTTCTTCCATCAGCTTAGTCTTTATAATAGAAATAACTTTAAAAACATCGTAGGAGAAATCTTACTAGACTGATTTGTAGAGAATTAAGAAAGGTTTTAATCTTTAATCCACTTGGCTATGCCTGAGTATGAACATAACACATGCTTTGTGGGGTCTCTCATGTTCAAAATCTAATCCAGTATCTGGGCAATGGAACTACAGAAGCAGAAGCTGAAAAATGTATTACTAGTAAGTCCTCTTCTCCACCTCTTATTAGAGGAGGACCATTTCCAACTTGTCAGTGAAAACCTGTTTTTCTTTGTTACATGTGACAGACCGCTTTCCTTTTCCTGAGAGTTCCATAATTCATAATTTCATTTTAGAATTTTAATGAAATTTCTTATTCATCTTATTCACTTCTTCTTTGGAACTCTTATTATAAGTTATTTAGACAAGTCTCTTGGACCACTTATTACAAGTCCATGTTGACAACTGTTATATTTCTTCTCATATTGGTGGATTTACAGAAGGCATTAAGTCTTTTTGTTGTTGTTGTTTTACTCAGTAAGATCACTTGTAAGGAGTGTATGGACTAACTAGAAAATACAAACTGAAACAGGTTACCCAGAGAGGTGGTATGTGTCCGTCCCTGGAAACATTCAAGGTCAGGATGGATGGATCTCTGAGCAACCTGATCTACCTGAAGATATTCCTGCTAATTGCAGAGGGATTGGACTAGATGATCTTTAAAGGTCCCTTTGAACCCAAACCATTCTATGATTCTTAAGTCTTATCTTGGCTTATAGACAATAATGTGCAACAGGGATGTATGGGAAGGGTAGCATCAGTTTTCTTCACTTCCTAATACCTATGGTACATTTCCTCAGCCTTCAAATTATATTACATTTTGATGCTGCACAATGAAAAGTATGTAGAGGGATTCCATGGTAGAAGATGATATCCCAAAGGCAATGTGCAAAGGTCTGTTTAAATGCAGAGGCCCCAAATACTGGTGGATACAATGGGTTACATCAGTAACACAACTTTGTCTGGAGTGGCAGGAGGGGAGACTGAAGGAGAGGAGCCAGCATTACAGTACCAGTAATGCTACACATTTAGTATGTTTGACAAAAAGCAGAGGGTGCTTCTGTCTCAAGTCAGTACTGCAACTTGAAGCAGTGACATTGACTATGAGAACTGGAAAAAGCTGTAACACAACAGGCTTGTTTTAACCAGATTTTTGATTGCTTGCTTTGGTTTCCTACCAGGCAACTGGCTCATCACCTGCCAAAGCTCCAAATTCATGGGGGAAATTTTGCCCTGTAAATGTTGCAACACTTGCTATTTTTCCTCATGCTTAGAAAAAGCGGTTTGATTTAGCTTAGTTTCACAGAAAAATAACATATCAGTTTACAGCTTGATGAATAGCCCTTTTTTCCCCCCCTGATTGCTGCAGGTGTGGCTCCACTATGATGGTAGGAAACAAAGTGAAGAAGGGTGGAAAAGTGAACATAAATATTTTCCTCTTTGTTTTTTCCTTAAGTACTTTAAAGCAGGATTTAATGCCAAGTTCTAATATAAGGGTCTTACAGAGAGAGCACTGGCTGTCAGCCACTCTGAAATAAAACCACCTGTTCAGCCATCACTTCAAGAAGGTGTTGACAGCACCACAGTGAATTTAAGTAGCAAATGATCATTCTGTTCACCTGACTTACTTATTTTTAGGACTCTCCCTTAGAAGGTCCTAGAGATCTTAAACTTGCAGGGTAACAACATGTTGAGCTCCTATCTAGTGGGTCTTAATGCTCAAACTGAGCTCTGGGTGGCAATGCTTGTACAAGAGACAGTCTGTATATTGTTATCAGGCCGAGTGACAGATCGGAATGTACAGTAAAGAATGAGAGGTTTTTCTGTTTTTTGAGGGCTTTTTGGCTAACATAAAGCACTGATTCTCGTTCATTCTAAAATTGTGTGGGTTTTAAAACGCTTTGGCTTAAGGTTACGGTGGAAATCAACCTTGCACATGTCATTGTTTCGGTGTGCGACATATAACTGTGTTTCTACAGTGCTGCTGGGAGAGGAAAACATTCTGAAATGTAGCATTGAGGGGGGAGGGGGAATGAAAAGGAAATTGCTTTCACTCTTTGTTAAGTGTTGTCATTACAGCTCTCCTGGCCTCTTTTGTCATGTGAGTAAATTTGAGCGAATATACAAGCAGTCTCTACTCCTGTAGGTACAACCTCAAAACTGCAGTGTCACTAGATGTGGAGAATACCCAAAAAGATCAGGAAATTTATTTGTCAACAATTCACAATTTTTTTATTAAGTACTGTTCAGATTGTCAAGCTTTCACTAGCAAAATACTCACTACAGAAAACTTGATGTGCTTCTTGCCCATCATGTCCCTGGAACTAAATCCCTTCATAGGTGTATTACTTCCTGCAGATCAGTGGAATAGGTAATTTGAGACCTCCAGAGATACTTGAATGAATTGAGCTCAAAGATTAAAACCTCACTGCTGGAACAAATTCTGTGCCTCATGCCATACTGACCTAAGTGATAATGTACTAACATTTATTTTAATGGATAAAGATTGTACTTCAGGGCAGCTGGCTGACATTTGCTCATACTCTTGGGGAGAGTAGACTTATGGAGGATTTGGTCTTTTTCTACTTGTTTTGTCTCCCTGTAGGGGATAGAGGATCCCTTTCCACCTGAAGTGGACAGTACTGTTGACTAACATTATAGAGGAGCCATAGTTCTTTTCCCTAGTAACTTCAGGAGACTTAAATGTAAAGGTCAGAGCTTTCCTTTTATGTTGAATTTCTGTTGCTTTTCAATGGGCTCTTGAAGGATTCACTGACCAGTTCCTATCTGTTAATACTTAAGTCAAATATACACCTGCTTCTTTTCCCAAGGTCAGACAGTTATATTCAGGGAACTACACAAGGAAGTCCTACAAAGCCCATTTTTATATTAAAAGACTGTCCTGCAGCTGCTCTCTCTGTTCACTAAGCTCACTGAAGCAGAAAACTACTCCTAGTAAAATTGTAGGCAATCATATAAACACATCAAATTAAAATTAATTTTGAGTTCTGCAATTGAAAGTTGCATATGCACCTGCAGCTTTTTAAGATGGAAGGTGAAGCTGTTAGAAGGCCAATATTAGTGTATATCCTGGGGAAATGCCTGTTTACCTTTTACTTCCCTTTACTAGGACAAAACAGTCAGGGCTGGATTCATCCTGTCTAACTTCTGGCAGCTGAGCGCATAGTAGTCACTTGAGTCCCTTGTTATCAAGGGATGAAAAATTCAGCTTTGGGGTATGATGAAAAACCCATCTCATTCCACTGACCACTGAGAGTGACCTTAGACTTACTGAATGCTCAACCTGACTTCCCCAAAAAAAGTCCCAAGAGCTAGATGCAATTATATAGATTAAAGCCATCAGAAGTTTCACCTGGTGATAAGAATAAAACAAATTGCTTTGTTTCTAGATATGCAGTTGCTTAGATTAAATGAGCTGGGGGAAAGATGAGAGAATAGTTTAGTTCTGAACATGAATTCTGCTCTTTCATCTGCATTAGAGCTGCCCTCCATTATCTGCACTTGAAAAACAGGATAGGCGGGGAGAAAAATAAACCACACTTAAAAAAAAAACCACACACAGGAAGTTGGATCTGGAATAAAAAGTAATGGAAAACCGTTGTGAAATTTCACTAAAGTAGTGAAAAGGGGTAAACAAACCATTATTTGTATTAAAATTACCATGGTTCTTCCCCTCAGACTGTTATTTGCTATTTAAAACTGCAGGAACAGAGCTGACCAATCTTTTAAAAAGGTGAGAACTCATGAAGTAAAGAACGAATAATAATAAAGGCCTGGTGTTCAGTAATCTGACACCAAACCACAAATATTATTTTTTGAGAAATCCCAATACAAATGTAGCCACAAGTCCATCACAGGAGGAATGAAGAGATGGTTTGCAATAGTGGAAAACTGAAGAGTTGATGTGTTTTAGACAAATATCTGATGTGCTGGAGATTAGAGCTGTGGAGGGATGGCAGCTACCATGAGACACTGATGTGGGATTGGTGTCTGTCTTTCCATCAAACTCAGTGTTAACATGGAGTAATGTTGGTCCTAGCACACCAATAAATGGTGATAATGTCAGATTTGCCTGGGGAGAGGACAGGGTTCTGTCCCCGTTGCCACTAGAGATGTGGCACTGTACCTGCCAGATACTGCTTCCAGACCCTGAAATAAGCCAGCAAAGCTCTTACAGTGACTATAGGCTCAAGAGGACTCAGGTAAAACTCACACCTCTGTATTTACCATGTCTTCCTTTTTTTAAAAAAAGCTATAAAGTCGTGTCCAAGATGATCTACTTTCATGCCAGGTGATTTAGGGATGTGAAAGCCCATACCAAATAGAATTGATCAAAGTAACTCCACAGACCAAACCTGGCAGCAGCTTGTCTCTTGGGTACATTTTGTCATCAAGCGCTCACAGAGAGTTACAGACTTAGCTGGCCCCACCTAAGAGAGAGGCTTTATGAGGTATTCTGCTGTGCAGCGATAGAGACGGTGGTAAATAGCATTAATGGTGAGTGACAGTCATGCCCTGTTTTTTCCACCTCACCCAGCCATGAGTCAGTTGCATTCATGAGGTGAAACTTTCCTTGGACTTTGCATAAGGCTGAATTTTGGACTGAATTATGCAGAGCATAGTCATGGGACAGGGATCTCTATCTGTTGATGCAAATAGACTGCAACTTTTGGGGTTTGCACATACACAGAAAAGAACAAAGAAAAGGAATGAGCATCTGTGAAATCTAGCACACATAGGATTCATACAATTAGACATAATCCATAGAACATCTGCAAGGGGAAGGGTATACTTCAGTAAGTAAGCTACTTTATTAAAAATGTAAATGACACTAGAGCTATAGAATGAGTGCCAGCATTCCAGTCGCTCGGGAAGATGACAGGAAATAATGATTGACAATTATTTTCTGCCATTTAAATTCTCCTTTTTGCAATAGCCAAAAATATAAACCTATGGGCTGTAGAAACTGTTTATTAACGCTACAAATGATCAATTCAACCATTTTCATGATAGTACAGTGATAAACGAGGAAGAATTGAAATAAAAGTAGTACCAGTGGTGGTAGTATTATTTTCAGAAAGGCTGAAAAAGGATATTGCTTCTATGATCTTAAATATAAAGATTGTTATGATAGAAAAACACTTGAAAAATCACAGCATGAAAGTGTAGGTGGTACAGCTGACAGGATTAAATCGGTATCTGATCCTCGACCTATGAGATATACAATAGAAATTCTAAATAACTGATGTGATTCTTCTATGTGTGTACAAAGCTATGAGTGCAATTCCCTGTGCAAATAGCTTACAAATGCTTCAAGATATTCCATGATTAGCCCCACTAAATAATGTGAGCTGTGATCATTATTAGTCATTATTTTATTACTGTTGTAGTGAAGCTCTAGGAATAGACATATCAGATGTAAATCAGCACTGCTCTGTTGACTTTTAATTTGGTCATGCTGATGTGCATCATCGAGGAGCGGTTCAGTATTTGAACATAGATATAAAGGCAGCTTCCTACACAAAGAGCAAATGTGCTTATCTTTCACCTGAGATGTGTTAGTATATCACCTTTTCCCTCACGATTTTTAAAATGTGTATAATGAAACAGGTGTTTACCTAAAAAAACCCATTAAGTTAAAATAAATTTAAAAATTAGCAGGTGGTAAGAATTAATTCAGAGCAATCCTGATGTTTTATTATTAGATTTAATCGTATCAGCTTTTCCTGCCTGATGAGCTGATGCTCTGTAAAGCTAAGGTAATGGAATCATGAGGTTCATCTTTGATACGAGAAAAAGCAGTTTTGATTTTCAATGAGTGTTGTGTGCCTTGTGCTGTGGTTTTGAGATCATTGATCAGACCTGGTCAGAGTTGCTCCTTCTCAAATGGGAAGCCTTGCAGGTAGAGGGATGCTGTGCCAGGAGGGATGTTGCCAGGAAGGCAGGCGAGAGCCCTCATAAGCACTAGGGCCAAGCCAGAGCCTCTAAAAGGCTCCAGGGCACGTCCTGCAGCAACGTGGCCCTTTCTAGGCTGAGCCCAAGACATCTTCTCCAAGGGCTCACAGCTTTTCTAGCAAATTCCAGCTCATCTGTTTGCTTTTTGCTCTACTGAAATTCTCCATGCAGTTTTTGTAACACAGGGTGCTCCCCCAGCTCTGAAGATATGTGGCATTTGGGGAGGGCTGGGTGTTCAGCCCCCACAGGAACATTCACTTGTCAGTAAGGGGACTCAAAGTTATTATTCCTGCATACACAGTATCTGCGCTGCCTGGGGGTCCAGTTCCTCTGGATGAAAAAGCTATAAATGTAAGGTATTATTAGCACATGGCTTTGTAGTGAGCCACCCTCAGGCCACATTAAGTTTTTTGATGTTTCTCAGTTGCAGCCTCTAAAGGGATCTTAACATGATTTCAGAAAAGGAAAGAAGAAAAATAAAGAACTTTCTGTCTGTTTTTAAATTAAAAAAAAAAATGAAAACGCTTGTATTTTGATTTTGATTTCTGTTTGGAGCTGATGTTTTGTTAAAGTGCAGGCTGAGCATCTTGATTATTCTCTTTGAAAATTGGCCTTGATCTTTAAAAAATGTACCTTAAAATACGAGGTCTAGTGACCTTTTTATTGAGGTCTCCGAAGAGCTGAGAGGAGCCACCCCTGTCTCCTGGTGTTGTAGGAATACCTCCTGCTAGGGAACACAATATCAGACTGTGTTTAAAATGCCCCAAGGGCCATATTGATGAGGGGAAACTCACTCTCCACGGCCTTTTTAACATTCAGCAATGCCATTACTTGTTTGTTTCCTCTATGTTGGAAATGTCAACAAATGTCACCCAAGTTCTTTGCTTTCCTTTCTTATCTTTTGACATATTATTTGATGTGTGTGTGAGAGTGTAGGGTGTACTAATAAAGGAGCTTTATTCTCCAGGGAATTAACAGAGTGAGTGTAAGGCTGTATTGAAGAAAGGTTTCTTGTATTAGTTTTGCCATTAGGAAAAAAATAATGCACTACAGCAGACTTACCGAAGAGAAAGATCAGAAGAATGCCTGTTAGCTTATAGTGGTCTATCCTTCTAGCATGGGTTCATTACTCTAGGCCTTCCCTTGTGACAGATTTTGAGTGCTTTGTCCAGACTGTTTAACTATGCTTTTTAGCAATGCAACTCTCATTGCTTTCTTGGGAGACTATTTCACAGTCAAGGTGTCTGGGACCAAAATTTCAGAAGTCCTTAGCTGTTTTTCATACCTAAATAAAGATTTCATAAATTACTTAGTTCCGCAAAAGTGAAACCCAAAGTTTCTCAATAATATCCAGAGCCTTTAGGTGCCTTAGTTACTTTAGAAAATACGTCTGCCATTCCTAAATCGCTATGACTCTTTGAAATTGTAGCCTTTGCCTTTAATGAGGTTGCTGATATTCGGGTTAATTTATCCTTTGAAAACAGTAATTTATTATACATTATAGCACTAGGTACATAATATAATTTGAATAGGTAGAATATGACATTTAACATTTATAAGGCACTTTTTGTGCTAGTATAATTATTTAATAAGGGCAGTGCTGAGAGACCCCCAAAGCAACTGGGTTTATAATTTGCACATATTATGTGAATACACAGAAAAAAATACTTTCAGACAGACCTGCTTTCAATTGTGTTGACAGGACAGAAAGACAATGAGAGGTAAAAGTCTTTGTTTTTACGGTAAGGACAGAGAACTCACATAGCAGAGTATGTGATAGAGTATGTGATTCAATGAATTCTAAGAGACTTTCCAAAGGACAAATACCAGTTGTTTGTGGCAAAGCAGGGAATTTAAGTCTCTGTGCATGACGAGATCATCTTTCTTTTTCATTTTCAGCTGTTTTATACACACTAAATTCTGATGATTTATATACCTCTGCAAAGTGTTAAACAATTCCTCATCTTTAACAGTCAGATGTTTCAACTATTTGTAGACAGTTAGTCATTGCTATATATATATTTCATTTTTGTTTTGTTTTTTTTTTTATTCCAATCTGTCCTCCTAAAAAAAAAAAAAAAAAAAATGTTCTGTTAAAACATCCCTGGATCCATCTGTGAAATTATACCCTGTAAAACATTTAAAAACTGTGTACCAATTATGTGCTGTCTCCTTAGTGAAATGTGCTCTGACTGCAGTTTTCAGCAGCCAGGGTGGGACGTGATGGCACGGTGATGCTCCAAGCATGCAGCCGTGCCACTGGCAACAATCTCCAGTCTCCTGCCTTTCTTCCAATTTCTAGCCATGGAAATTTCCATGAAAACCCCACAAAAGCAAGGCTATGAAAGGCCAAGCACATACATCATCATTCCAGGATTCCTAATATCAGGTATCAGGAATGTCCTGAAACAAATCAGCTCTTGAAGTAGTATAATTTTAAACAATTACTATTATGAGAGAGTGAAAAACATCACAGGAAATATAACAAGTCTTGCATAATTCTTCTATGTTCTATTAATTTGTGACCTCTTTAAACCACTATCTTAAAGCCCCGTAGTGAACTTGCACCTTCTTTTTCACTAAAGGAAGGAAAAACTGTTTAAAACTTTGTACATGTTTGGTAGGCTCAGATGGGTAATCTCTTCTGGCCTTAATTCCAATAACCAAACTTTGTTAAACTGGTGAAAGCAGTACACATTATTTCTTCACTATTTTAAGTGTAGGATAATAAACAATGGGTTAAATGCTGAAGACTTTAACCAATTCCAGTTCCAGCACACCTGAAATTGAGGTATAACTACAGTCAAGGAGTCCTCAGTTCTTGTATTTTTCTCTCCATGTTTGCTCTGTCAAACCTCTCATTCAACTCATTTCTGTACAAAAAGAGTATAGGCAGCTTGGTAAAATCAGCCCTGTCATTAAAGAGTATAGTCCCCATGCTAGCAACCCCTTGCAGAAATGACAACTTCTTACAAGCAAAGAATACAAACATAGTGGAAATGCTGGCAAACAGTGAATTTGGCACCTGAAATGAGATGGGACCTTTTGCATTTTCTCCCAGCTCTTCATGCTTTAATTGTTTGCTTGCATTTTGATAAGCAGCTGCACTGTGTGACTGTATCTGAACCTTGAGATTCTTGTATTATTTCAGTATATTATATCATATGGGAACCAGTTTCCAGATGCTTCCTGACTCATATTGGTAAAAAAATAACTCACACTTTTACTGGATTCTGAGGGTGGTAAATTCCTAGAAACTGAAGGTTCCTAAGCAATAATAGAAGTTATTAAGAGAAGTTAGAGTTCCTTCATGCTTCAACAAAACATCTGTGGTTGTCAGGTTATGAACAGTTTGACAGAGGAATTATTATGTATGTAAGATGGCTTTGACACAGAGATGCACACTTTCTGTATTTGAGATGAAACATACTGTAAATACTTTGGGCTTGTATGTCACTGCAGTGATGAGGTACCCAGTTGCAGAGGTAGCAACGAAACTTGTTTTGTTCTCAGGGCCTCAGGTACTGGAGAGCGGTAAAGCAATTTGCAGGTATTCCCACACTCTCCATCGCTGATTTAGGGTGTGCCTTTCTGTTTGCAGGTTCCCTCTGTGGGCTTCTTCTACAATTTTTCATTGCGATGTCTGACCACATTCTTCAGCATGAGCTGTGGTCAAATGGAAGGCATGATACTTGAGGGAAATATTTCCATGTATCTGGTTGGGTTCAGTTCTGAATATGTTTTTGTCATCTCTGTATTTCATGGCTCTTTACATTGTGCCAGACATGCATCTATATCTCTGGAGATTGAGCTTTTCTTTAAATGTTGGGATTCCTTATATTGTATTCATAGGCATTTTATCCTCAGCACTTTTTCTGGAAAGACATTAATATGCCCTATTCCAACTGATCTTTAGTCTTTGGCTTTTGCCAGAGAAAATCTGTGTCTTCAGGCAAGGCACATTGCTGCAATGAACCACATGCACTGAGCCATGAGGCCAGGAAAGATGGGAAGTTGGGACAAGCCAGAAAGAATGAACTGCCTACCCTTCATTTGTCTCTGTGCCATAACAAAGCTTATTTTATCACTGTTCTCACTTTCCCTCCTTGGAGTGATGAGCACAAGTCTCCTTTCCCCCTCCCTCTCCGCACTGGACTCCCACTCCTATGATAGGTTTAGGAAAAAATGATATGATGACTTCATTTGCTGCCACAATTTACTTAATCAGAGAAGGAAAAAAAAATAGTTTAAATTGTGTAATTTAAGCTGATTTCCAAAGTGGGCAATAAGTCGAAAGAGGTAGTCAGGACTGTTGCTTCCCTGACCATCATTTGGTTGCAATCAGTCTCAGTCATGTTAACAAAGCATTGATTTCGAGCAATAGCTTTACCATAATTTATCAACCCGTGCAATATGACACCCCTTTGTGTGTGGAATATTGATCCATGAAAGTTGACTCCTCATCTCTGCCTAGTACTTGAGCCAGGACTGCAAAGTGTGACGGATGGGGAAATTGTTAGCTTGTGTTCTGGCAAGAGGTATTTGCTGTAATAAGAGCCAGTTTGACAGAATCATCTTCACTAGAAATTAATTTCCTTATGAATAGAGTTCATTATTGCAGAATTCACTAGTCTAGTTACTCACCTCCATTATTTTCAAAGTTCTGTGTGTGAGACATAATGTTGCAGATAGCACAAGGGCAGAAGCCGTTCTAGATCTGCACTGAGATCAGGAATGCCCTTTTGGATAATATAATATACACGAGTTTACACTACAGAATAGTTGAGTTTGGAAGGCACTTTGGAAGATCATTTAGTCCACCTGCCTGTTCAAAGCAGGGTCAGCTAGGACAGATTCGCCAGAATCGTGTTCAGTCAGGTTTTTAGCATATCCTGGAATGGACACTACTCAACTTCTATGGGAAACCCATTCTGCTGTTCAACTGCCCCTGTGGTAAAAAAGTTTTTTTCTTTTGTTTAAGTGAAATTTACTGTATTTCAATTTGTGCCTCTTGTACTGTTGTGTGATACTACTGAGAAGGCTCTGGCTCCATCTTCTTTATTCCCCTTATCAGGTATTTGTACGTTTTGATAACAACACCCTGAGCCTTCTCAGGCTGTACGGTCCCAGCTATCTCAGTCTTTCCTCATAGTAGAGATGTTCCAGCCTCTTAATCATCTTCATGATCCTTTTCTAAACTTGCTCCAGTATGTCCACATATGTCCTGGAGAGCCCGGGACTGGAGCCAGCACACCAGAATTGTCTCACCAGTGCCGAGTAGAGTGGAAGGAACACCTCCTTCAACCTGCTTGCAACACCCTGCCTTCTGCAGCCCAGGAGGCTATTGGCATTCTTTGCTATGGGGACATATTTCAGATGTGTGTTCAACTTGAGTCCACCAGGACTCCCAGGTCCTTTTCTGCAAAGCTGCTTTCCAGATTGTTGACCCTCCATTGGCACAGCTGAGGGTTCAGGCTGTTTTAGCTGCAGAGTCTGGGAGAAGGTCCAGTTGTTCTCTTTCTCATCATTTCTGATGCTGTGCAGTCTGCTGACCTACTCCCACAGCTCCATTACTTGGTGATTCAGACCTTTCACCAGTGTACAACTGTGGGCAAAGAGCCCATTTAGCCCAAGTTCCATCATGAGGTCCTAGGCACCTCTGCAGTCCCAGATATGCAGAGCTGCATTGTCCCTTGGGAGCTTAGTCTGAGGTGAGGTCTCTAATGTACTAGGTAGAATTGCTCTGGTGGGTTCTGGGGGCTGTGCCCTGCCATGTGTCACCACCATTGCAGAGCCCTCAGCAGAGCTTCTGGTCTCACTCTGTGCACAAACTACTGCGTCTACTGCCTGCTTTTTTTCACTGTGCTGGTGGTGCACACCAGCAAAAATGAGGCTTGTAGTTGAATTAACCAGGTGAACACCGACAAATATTTAACATTTCCTATTGTGCTGATTTTTTTCTAGGTCCCAGTATGTCATCACCAAAGTGTTATTAATCCCTTACGCTGAATTTTGAGTCTCAGTACTGTATACTGGGCAACATAATTTGCCTCTTCTGTTGTTGGGGAAAACAAAGCACAGAAAGGGATAGCAACCAAACACAGGTTACAGACTAAATTATCAGCAAAGGAGATCAAGCATCCTAACCCTTAGCTCAGTGTCTGCATTTTGTTTCACTTTTATTTGCTCCAGTTTAGTAACTGTTTGCTGTTACCAAGGAAATGAGAGACTTCTTGGCATCTAGCACACTCACAGTGCATCCTTACTATTGATGAATAGGAAAGGGTGAGTGAGTATACTCCAGTGCACGTCAGAGATCTGAGAAAAAGCAAGCTATTGAAAAGTGAGAAAGTAAAAAAGATTATCTGAATGAAATCAAGAAATACCCTCAGAGGAGGTTTCACTGTTATAATCATTTAGGGCTGTCCAGCCAGCTCTGAGATTTATGATGACTCTTGGGGCAAATAAGTGTCAAACAGTCACTGACATCCTAGCAATGACACTCTGTAGAGGGCCTGATATAGATGCTGTATTCACCATCCCTATTATTATTGTCAATAGGCACCTCTGGGTCCCTCTGTACTGGAGGAACTGAAATGTCCTTGCGACACTGTTCCCAGTTAACACAATGGTGTAGATTGGACTGTGTTTTTTTTCCACTTTTTGGTGCCTTTTCAAGGAGTCTGTGACTCAGAGGCCCATGTCTTGAAATCTCTACTCACATTTTACTTAGGCAAACCTCCCACAGGTTTTGAGAATGGAGACTTCAGAGCTGTCCAGAAAAATGAGGGGACAAATCAGTTTCCAGAATTCAGGCAGACAGAACATCCTCCATGAGACAACAGGTATGAGACAGCATGCATGGGAAAATATCAAGCAGGAATTGATCCCTGCAGGATGGACACTTCCTAACTATTTTGAGGAGTCATTGCAAGGATGTATGACAAGCTTTGCAGACATTACTGTGAAGGTGTCCTACTCAGAAACAGGAGAATGAGTTGGATATGTGTTGAGCAGATAAGTTTAATCAGGAAACCAGGATGGGCTGGGGTGTTATAAAATATTTCTGAGACTGAAAGGTGTTAGGGTGTGAGTTGCTTGGCTGAGGTAAGAGATGTTCTTCTTGGGTCATTTAAATATATGTGGAAAAATCAGTGGAAACTATGATATAGTAGGATAGATAATCCAATAGTTATTTTTTTTTTTAAATTCTGAATTATTATTATCTGATCATTTTAATCTCTTCTTTTATATGAACATCTATCTCCTGGGAAGAATTTCTGTGATTTCTCACACATGTGGTTATAATTATACAGAAAGCATAAGTGAGGTGAGAGTACTTTTCTCCTATATTTGAAATGAAAACCTCAACCCAAGCAAGAAATCTTCCATCAACATGAAAGATAACATTTTGTGATGGTCATGGTGAAGAAGGGCCTATCAAGATCTTGCTGAGTTTCTGCACCTCTCACATTTAAGTCCAAAAGGCCAGCACCTCTTCTTTCATGGCAGTAAATACACCATTCCAGTTTTAGCCTTCTGCTTTGGGGAATGGGTGCTGTGGTCCTGAAGCAGCTCTGGTTTTACTCAGATGCTCAGTTTCCTCCGCACTTTTCAGTAAAGGTCAAGTGTAACACTTGTGCTGATCTTGTCTGGGTGGTTAGCTTTTGGCAGCAGGCAAGGATAACGTCTTTGTGCTGGTCTACTTGGATTTGACATCATCCTTGGGTAGAATGGGACAAAGTGGATTGAGGCACCTGTAGATCCTGTCAAGCACAGAGCTGTATTTAATTAGCTCAGTCTAATTCATAGAGACCTTTGCCACACCTCATGCTTGCTGAGCACACACAGCTCAGTGGCACAGGGCCGTTGATGTGCAGTTGTCACTGAGATCTGCATCCTTCTGGATCTCCACTAACTGCAGACCCTATGGAAGCAATGAATAGCAGCAATCATCATAGGCATATTTTCCCCTTTTCTTGGCTGGAATATTGCAGTTTTCACTTTCTGGGATAAAAAAAAATATTGTATTTTACTTTTCCATAACTTTCTTCTGCTGATAGGAAGCTTGTACTGTTCCAGTGAAGAATGCATATGTTTGCTTATATAGAGGAGTATTTCAGTGTATCAGACTGATGTTTTATAAACAGAGCTAGCTTCTACCCACTCTGGGTGCCATCAAGAGAGCATATTTTGCTTTGTAAATGTTGTACAGGACTCTTGTTCTTCCTTGAAAAAATACATTTGCATTTTGAACCTCAAAGCTTGAAACATCCTTCTGATTATTATTTCCTGAATTGTCGATGACAGGAGGAGAATTTAAGAAGGGAAAGTCTGATAGTGTTGGATGTTGTTTTCATAATAGCCCAACAGAAATTAAACATACAGACCTTTGGGATGTGTTGCAATTAAGTGCAAAATGCAATCTATTCTTTGAGGATGTTTATGAATAGTGAAATAAGTGCATCTGTTGTAGTATGAGAATACCTGTAATTGTTTCCCCTTGATTTTGTGTTAATGCATCTAGACCTAAGGGCAGGGAAGAGTGGGTTGTATCCACTGCAAACAAATCAGTGCCATTACCTGCTGATATATGCAAACTGACCTTGAGAGCTAATAAATGGCTGCTTCTAATATCAGGAATCTAGTTTAGAACAGGCAGTACAGGGATCTGGCCCTGGATCAATGAAGGAAATGTCTTGAACAAATTGGGACCACAAAGGTCAGTCTTCTGAAAAACATAATTAAATTGGGCCTGAACTGGAAGACTCACACATCAAAGAAGTGCAGTGATCAAATGATTAGGGGATGAAGGAAGGAGGGAGGGGGCAGCAGGAAGGGAAAAAGGGACAGCAAAGAGTGTATGAGACAGCAGCTTTAGAGATGGTGTTTGAGAAGCAGAAAGTGTTTAGAGGCATAAAAAAAGGAAATTTAGCCAAAGGCAGGTTAAGTAAAAAAGCCAAAGTGTTTGAAACAAATACCAGAATGTGTTGGCACACACTAGAAAGCAAAGACCACATAAAGAAATGAGGAACAATAAAGCATGCAGAAAGACAGTATTAGGAATGCAACGAGAAAATCCTTGGGTAATGGAGTCTGTTGTTTGTAATATAAATTTAAATGCAGCATATAGCAGCTGGCCACTTTTATCTGATAAGACTGTCATTCTGTGAGTAGTTGGTAAGCAGAAACTGCGAAGTGAAGCAGAATATATATTTGAAATATTTGAGGCTTACATGTTTTATTTTATCGCATGTTTTCACTTCATTTTAATTTTAAGAGACTTGTTCTTTTTTGCTGACTTAGTGCCAGTGAAAGGTGCTGTACGGAGAGTCCTGGGGATTTAAGGCTTTTGTTTCCTTGTAAATAAACATGGCAAGTGTAGCAGAAAGGCAACTATCCTTACCTTGCCTTCCACTTACCTTCCTGTAGCACCACCTAGAAGACTTCCCACCTTTCCTGGGACAAGGTCTCTGCAGATCATTCAGTTTGAGAAGAAAATAGCAGTACCTTGTATGGTTTCACATTAAAAACCTTCAGCCTTATTAGCATGACAGAAATGTCATGAGGCCCTTGTACTATTATTATTTACGAAGTAATAGAGTTGAGGTGCTTTTTATTTACCTTCCATTTGCTTTCATGATGCTGTTTCCCTGTGTACTCGTTTTCTCTAGTCAAGTTTTCTCCACAGCCGGGAGAGTTAGAAACATACTCCTCTATACACAAACTTACTACCAGTGAAAGCTGAAACTCTGAGCTATAGTTCAGTCATTGAAGTAGAAGAATGTGAGATGTCAGGAAAGTGGGCAAAGCTTCTTTCAGGGGCTTCTGTATTACAGGTACTCAGGGCAGCTGATGGGCACCAGGGACTAGAGTCACTTCAACCACACACAGACATCCCCAACGCTGACTTCTGTTGACTGCCAGCCTTGGGATGATAACTAGTGACTGAACTAGGGAAAAGGATGCAAAAGCCGTCTCTTATCTGTGATCTTCCTTCCTGTACCATGATAACAGACTTCCCCATAAGCTGTCTTTAAACACACAGAGTCTCCAGGTACCTTGCAAACAACTGATTAGTAGAAGTCAATAGGTATACTTATCTTTATCTTGCAGAGCAGAAAGAAAAGTTAAGTGAAACTCATCCAAGGCTAGGTATCAAGACACTGGTAAAGTCATACAAAGGTTAAGATTAAGGCCAAACTTCTTCCCTAGAGACGCAGGCACCAAGGTCTCTCCTATCAAAGTAATTATGCAAACACTATCCATGACACTAGATCTGTGTTAACAAATTTTGCATTGACATGCCTTACATGTGGAAACGTCACTGTGCAAAAAGAAGAGTTTAGAGAGTTTTCCAGGACAGACTTGGTGAATATTCTTGGGCAAGATATTTGAGGCAGCTTGTGCCTCTTTTTACTCACCTGTAAAAACAAGGTAGTAGTAGTCTGTTCTGTAAAGTGCATGAAGAACCTGTATGATGGAACATGTATTACTACCAAAAAGCCATGCTCTTTCTCTTCCCTGTCCAGTGAGACAGCAGTTTCTACATATGTGATTGTATAACCAGATGCGACGTAGTCTACAACTTTGAGAACTCACTGTTCACAGGTGGAAATAATGGGAGTGTTAAGTCCCCCAGAGAAACAATGAATTGTCCTCCTGCATGGGATTGGAAAGTGAGAGTGAGTAGAAAGAGAAATCTGACAAACCTAGTTCCATCCAAACTAAGTGAAAAGCCTGAAAATGCAGTAAATGCATGGCTGAAGAAAGCCCGGAGGCTGTCGAAGGCCATGTGTTGTGTCATGCAATGGCATAGCAAGGGTGTCATATTTCCTGCTCAGACCTCTGCTAATTTCTTACCAAACCATAAGCTAACCACAATGACAAATCATTCGGGCTGTATTCCCTGTAACAGGGGACCTCTGCTACCAAGTGCCTATGCTAACATGCTTAGGAATCCTGATCTGGGGCATTCAGCAACAGTGATTTTAGTTTTTTAAGTGCTGACTTCAATTTGCCTTGTTTCAAAGCATCTCCAGACCTTTGCATGGGACTTTCTGTGCTCAATTAAATTTGAGAAACATCAGGAAAAGATCTTTCTGTATGTATGCCTTGTTTTTCCTACCAGTGATTCTTTGTATGTAGGTTGGGCAAGAAGGGAAAACTGCAGTCCATATTGCAAACAAATAATATTTCCTAAGGAAGGAGTTTGTCTCTAGGGCTAAATGAAGGGTCAATAAAAAGAAGGTAAAAAGCATAGATGAAGAAGAGAATCTCAATTTTAATTATCTTCCTTTCGCTTTGATGTGGAAGGAAATAAGAATATATAAAGGCTTTTATAAGAATTAAAGTAAGCTAGGGATAAAGAGCTACCTGAGGATTTGCTGTTATGGCGCAGAGCCAAGGGGAATTTGGATTCAGATGATGAGCACAGGCCTTCAACTGTATTTGCTGAAAGCAATAGTGTCTGTTGATGGACATTTATGTTTCACACCATAGGCAATATCTCCGAGAAAGCTGCTCCTTAGTACCTTTGCAGCTTCTCTGTGAGTTCAAAATGAGCAAGAGATGGAATAGCTGGTAACTTCTCTATTGTGCTGATAAAGCAAAATGCAAGATTGCTGTAAAGAACCAGATAAATAAATGAACTGGATGGCTAAAAATAGCAAAGGGGCTCAGCTTAGCTGACTCATGAATTTGCAGATGAAATCTGATAGAGATGCACCAGCATTAAAATAGGAGGCAAAGATAAGTGTTGGGGGGCATTAAAAGAACAAACAAAAGTGAACAGACCTGCAGTGGGTCTGGGAAAAAAAAAACAACAAACCAGCCCGAGATAATTAGTGCTGTAAAAATGCTGTTCTGCATTTCCTGTGTCCCTCTCACTGGGAAATCATCATCCTCCACAGACAGGACTGCACTGGAAAGCTCTAGGAAACAGGTCAAATAGACCTGTTGTTGATTCAACACTCCGCTGTGCCTGGGGGAATGGATTATTTCTTCTCCAGGCGAGGAGCCACTAGGTAACTGCCCAGCTGCTTCAGGGCTTCTCTTACCCCCCACCTGCAGCTTCTCATCAGTTGGCTCAGGCAATTCATGCACCGTGTCTTGCTCCTGAAGAAAAATTATATTGCATGCAGCTGAAGCATATACAGGTGCACATGCACTTTTCAAGTGGTGTTACCTAAGTCTAACAAACATATACACTTGGATTTTCCAAATAGTCTCCTTCTCTTCAGTTTGTTCTAGTATTCTTAAATTTTGCGCATATTCAAAAACCATGCAGATAGCTAAGCAGTTTTTTTGTCCCAGCAAATCAGGCAGTTAGAGCCTGTGTCAGTGAAGGTAGAATAATGCCAGTGTAGCTATTTTCACGGGTAAAATCACACTAGTCAACAAAATCTGGCTAGGATTATTAAGGTTATAATATGTCACTCACAAGTTTTGGCTAAAGCGAGATAATTTTTTCTATTTGGACAGAAGCTTTACCCACTGTTAAGTGCCATTCCGTGTTGACAAACCTATTTGTGAGATTGTTCAGGTTTCATGAGACCACTTTATGAAACATATTAAATGAAGCATTTAAAACATTTGTTTCTAGCGCTTCTGAGATGTAATGTTTTCATTTTGAAATGGCGTGTTTTGTGTAGGTATTTGCCTAGAATAGCATGATTTTTAATGAATGAGTAATTCAAATGTGAGTATTGGATTCCTGTTACAGGACTGAATTAATTTAATTTAGTCACTACAGTAAGCATTCAGGAATTAAAAACTGAACCATAAACTTCAGGACAGATACAAACAAAACTGACCTTGTTGAAAGGGCTTTAAATTGACTAAATTCTTTACTGAGAGAGTGGTTGGGCACTGGAACAGGCTCCCCAGGGAGGTGGTGGAGTCACCGTCCCTGGAGGTGTTTAAAAAATGAGTAGATGTAGCACTTGAGGCTATGGTCCAGTGGCTAGAGAGATGTTAGGATGAAGATTGGACTTGATAATCCTGGTGGTCCTTTCCAACCATAATGATTCTATAACTCTATGATTCTATGATTCTTGGCATTGAAGGTAAACAGGATTCTGGAGTAAAAATGTCCATCTTCTGCAGCACAAGAAATCTAGACTAATTGCTATGTAGAATTTTAACCCCATGTTTCTTTTGCTTGGTTCTCTGTGTGTGAAAGAAGGCTTTTCAGTCCAAGCTTCAAGTGGCATGATGCAGTCAAGGTCTAGAGAATACTTACAATGAAGTAGTGGTATCTGTACCCTCTGTGTGGAAACTCTCATACTTTATTAACTAGATCACTAAATAACACTCAGATTTACACAATGTGTTTGCAGAAACAGCAGACCTCACTGTAACAGCTGTGTAGCTATTTTCACAGAACAATGTTACTATATAATGCAAGTTCCCTAAAAAACATCTCAGGAACCTTCAAAGCTCATTGAAGTGAACAAGAATGGGGCATCCAGGTTCCCTGAAGAGTTTCCAGGTCTGCATCCTCATCAACATTTACACCCCTGGGCTGTCTGGAACTCACTTTTCTGTAGAAACTAGTAGAAAGTCTGTCTTCCAAAGGATGTGTGTCCCTGACTGATCTACTCCTGAATTATACTATGACTGTAGAGTGAGCTTACTACTTATTAGATACTAGAGGACTTGTACGGCTGAAAGCACCTTAAGAGCAGAGTGAACTACCTATTGTATAAAAAGGCTGAACTGAGGTTAAAGCCTTTGCAGCAGCCAGGATATGAATAATGTCTCTCTTCCATGTGGATTCTCTGATATCCAACAAGAGGTGGACTCATGATGCATTACTTCCTTTGCAGAAGTCTAAAAAAACTAATGAAGTCTCTCTTCTTTGCTTCCATGAAACTTATTCTATATTCTTGAAATATAAATATTTCTGAGGCTTCTGCACATCAGATTTTATCTGAAGTGATGAAAAATGTCCCAAATGTATTGTAAGGAAGTGCCAGACAGGCAGATTTTATTTTCTTACAAAACAAATCTTAAAAGCATGATTAATTTTGAACATTTCTTAAAACTGAATTGCTTATAATGATGTCTTCATTTCAGCAAAACACTACTAAAAGCGAGGTGGGATCTAACACTTACACCTCCTTTCCTCTCAACTTAAGATCTCTTGCTGTATTTCCTAGGAACTAGAACATAAGCACATCCTAGGATGTAAGTGCTCTAGGGTCACTAAGGTTATTAGACACACATACTGTCCAGCAGCCAGAGGTCCGTATCTTTGGCAGAGAAGCTACAAATGTATTATATTTCTCGGGGATCAAAACCACTGTGAAAAAAGGAAGTCCTCCTGTACACATATACGTAAGAACCACAGCACAGTGACTCTAGGAAGAGAATTTGTACCGTGTATTTCAAGAGCTTACCTAAGCAGCACTTCTGAGTAGTTTAACTATGTGTCCTTGGTTCAGCTAAGATAGGGTTAATTTTCACCGGAAGCTGGGAGGGGGCCACAGCCAGGATAGACACCAGAACCAGCCAATGGGATATTCGATACCATGCTGACTATAGCATGCCTGCTACATGAGGGTGGAGGGTCAGCCAGGCTGGGCACGAGGTCTTAGACGCAGTGTGGCTGTTGCAGGTCTGGTTGGTCTGTGCATTTTATATAACTCACTTTATATATTGTTTCATTATTATTATTGTTATTATTGTGGTTTCTCCTCCTCTCATGTTGTTCTATTAATTTCTCCTTACCTCAGTCTGCAGGGTTTTGTCTTTTTCTCCCTATTCTCCTTCCCATCCCACCAGGGGAAGGGAGAGGGGTGAGTGAGCGGCCACATGGTGCTTAGCTCCTGGCTGGGCCTAAACCATGACACTATGCTGAACAGAAACAAGGTGCTGATATTTTTGACTGACTCTGAAATTTGTCTGATAAGATTGGGGGTTACTGTTGTTTTTCAAGTATTGCAGATGTTAACCCTTCATACAAGTGTCTGTAGAAGTGGCCTTTGCAACCTGGAATGTGAAGAGGTGACTAATTACAGGGGTTAACTATGCTGGAACATTAGCATATGAATTTTAGGCTGTACGGAAAGTACTGCTTTTAGTGGAAGAAATGAGATGCCTTAGTAAACTAGGAGACATGAAAGGATGAAAAGATTTGATGCTGGCAAAAGATCACAAGACCTTTGCAATGGCAGAGGCGTTGGAACAAGATTACCTTTAAGGTCCCTTCCAACCCAGAACATTCTATAAATTCTATGATTTATCTGCATTAAAGCTGTGAGGCTCCTGTGCCAGACACCATCAGCGTTATAGCCCCATACTCCAGCAGAAAAGCTGCTGTAAGGTCAGAGATTCCTTTACCAAAATCCAATGGTGAATAGAGGTTTGTGGTGTACAAAGTAATGTTCCACCATGCTGGTAGCCTGGTGATGTAAGGATGCTCAGATTGTAAATGAATTACATCTGACCTAGCTCTGCACCTGAAGAGCTACATTGATATTTCAAGCTTTTGATAAATGCATTGCTTCAGTCTTGGGAATGGTAAAGGAATTGGATAAAGTTAGTACTTAAAGAAATAACATGACTAGTGTCAGGGAAAGATCAGGAAAACATTATGAAAAATAAGGAAATGCTTCCCAAAAAATGCACAGAAATAGACACAAGTTTTACCAATGAAAGACTGAAAGAGACCAATATCTTCCTGTGTGAGACAGCCTTGCCTAAGAAAATACTGTGTTATTTCCTCAGGGATCTGTTGGATGGATTAAATCAACCTTCACAAGAATGAGCCTTCTTGAAAATCACCTTTTATGGATTATCCTTACCTTTGTTCTGGATCCAGTTACAATAATTTCTTTAAAGACTGTGATCATAACAGAAACATTCTTACAGTTAAGACCATCCAATGAGTCAATTTCGTTTGGAGGCGTACACCTTTTTAGCCTGGCTCTTCCTAAACTGGGACTGCTTCCAGGGCTGGGAAGCACAGAGCAGATAGGATGGATCCCTGACTGATTGGGAAGGTGAAAACCAGAAAACAGCACTCAAAGGAAGCAAACCACGTAAACAAACCTCCCGATGGCACAAGGCTAGTGAACTGGTTTTGGCTGCAACCTTGCTATGGCTGCAGTATTCGAGAAAAGGTTGTACAAAGGGGAATGAATTGGTCACGCTTCACCCAGAATTCCTTTTTTTCTGTTACTGTGGAAGCAATATCAGTCAAATTAATATGGCTGGAGCTTACTAAAGACAGCCACAAATACCTGGAGAAATGGGTGCTTGTACATATTCTCCCTCTAAGATTTATTAAATGTAAGGTGGCTGGAGAAAGCAAGCACTTTACATGTTAGAGTTATTAATTCTTTTCTATAAAACTAGCTCCTAAAAAGGCTTAGCCAAAATCTAAATTGCACTCTACATAGGCACACCTGATGATGAGCACCTTTGCCCCCATGGAGTGTAGAAGCCTAGGTGAACACAAAAGACAAAAGCTAAATAAAAGTTATCCTGAGTTAGTTATCCTGAGTCTGAGCCTGAAAGCATGTAGATGCATAACTGCCTTTAAACACCTAAATGGTCTCACAGATGCTCACAAAACTAGCAGTGACTTAACACCCAAGCCATGTTTCAATGTATGGTAGTACTGAGGACAGATTCAGCTCCAGAGACATTTATTTTCCTTACAGCCATTGTCATTTCTTGGTGAGTTAGGCATAAACTAACTGCATGGATCAGGGAGAATGTGAGACCTACCTTTCCCACACAGTTTTTGACAATGCAAGGGATTAAGGGGTAATTTTTGTCCTGACATAAATTACATCTTGTTTTATACAGTAAACTGCTTCAGAGAATATCCATGAAACTTCACCGATCACTGTAATCCTTCAAGCTTTGCAGCTGGTGGGTAGGTTTCCTAGTCTCAGAGTTCCACTGGAAACAGAGATAAGAGAAGGTTAAGAAAAAGCAAAAGGGCAGCTTGCAGAAAAAAATTTCCAATCTCTTTATAACACAGACAAAGCCGAAGAAAAGTATATGAACTCATCCATACAGTCCCTGGAAGTTAGATCCCAGGGCACTTGGAAACAGTAGAATCAGAGCTGCTGTCCATCCACTCATCCTTTTTTTTTTTTTTTTTTTTGTTGGGGGGGGGGGGTTTTTTTATTTTTTTTTACTCCCAGCCTCTGTGCTGCAGTTATAGCTTATTTACTGACAGTTACCTTGTACTTGGTGCTACAAAGGTTATTAGAATTTATATGCAAAGCTCAGTGAATATAGAATTTAAAAATGCCTCAGAGACATTCCTGAAATGAGATGCCAAATCTCAGAATTTGTATCTTTATGAGGAAAATTTGAATACAAACCACCAAGGTTTATGACTCTTGCACATATTAATTCATACCAATCCATGTTATAAGAGGACTAAAGGGGCTATTTTTCATCTTGGGCTGAGACAGGAACTCTGCCAGATTTACTGACTTGCTGTGGGAAATCTACTTTATCTGACTGATAGGTACCTTTAAAATGTAAATCAGAATGGTGAGTTTATCACAAGGCTACCTTTAATAGCCCACAAAATGCTTGGTATTGCAGGTCACAAGAGATTTTGGGAACAAGGTGAGCAAACTGTCAGTAAAAACAGACCCTAAACTTGACGCTTTATTTTCTGTCTTACATGAACGTTACCAGAACTTAAATCAAAACATTTTTTTATTATACATCCATCCCCTTGGCAACTAGCAATTACCATGACTTTGTGGGAAAGTCTAGATTTTAGCAGATACTATTATAATTGTGCAGACTCAAGAATTCTTACCTCATCTGTGGCCCAGGTGCTTTGTCTTTTTGGAGAGATAAAGGAAAACTAACTTCCCTGTGGAAATCTCAGATGTCCTCCTTAAGGAGCCCTGTCCACCTCTGATCTCTCCGATGTCCTATGTGTAGCCTTTTGGGTTTCTACCCTATTTGCTGTGCTGTGAACTTGTAAGTCAGGATTACACTGTAGAGAAACTCAAGGCTCAGAATCTTGAAATACCAATGCTGGCAAAAGATCACAAAGGTTAGAAATGTCCTCTGCAGACAAACAATATTTACATTAATGCTTTCAAATGCATTGAATAACTGGAATGGCAGCAGCCATGGTATTTCCACTCTAGTACAGTTGTTACTGATTTGTCCTCCTGCTGGTAAAAGCACATATTGCGCTCTCGGTGTCTTTTTCATGCACACATGCAGGCATACACAGGCAGATGATGTGCTTTCAAGCCATCCACAGATGGTTTCCCCAGCAGGGTTTACTTTGCCATCTAGACCTCCTGCTTCACAGCCTCCCCTCGTTGTTGCAGTCCCTATTTTCTGTAATTAACTTTTGTTCCTCCCCCCATTTTTTTTTTTTTACAAATGCTTTTCACTCTGATGCTTAGAGTCAACCATCTCCCCAAAGCACTGTGATATTTAACAGCATCCGGAAAAAATGTGGTTAGAGAATTGGGACACTTAAAGGAGACACTGCTCTCGTAAGTGTGCATTCACATTTTTGAATAGATATTCAGAGGGTGGGAATGTAGATGAGGGAGAAGCTATGAAAGGGCTTATTACTAATTAACTGTATCTATTTCTCCCCCTTTTAAACCCTTTTTTGTTTATCATTTCAGCTGGTAGGGTAATATACTAAATTAAAGCTGCAGAACACAATTATAATTAAGATTCAAAAAGCCAATTGCCTGTTAGCAAACTACCAATTGATAATAATGCAAGGAATATTTATAGCTCTTTGCTAAGTATGCCACAGATTTGCATCCATAACATACTTGCTAATCTCCAAACATTTTATTCAGTAGCCTTTTATTTACTATTGAAGGTAAGATTACTCTTCTCAAGCCATCCTTTCTAAAAGTATCTCTCTTTCATCTTGTTTGCAGAGCTCAGCAAACACAGATGCTTTAGTCCTTTCCTCTCCTATGGAATAGTAATAAGAGTATATAATTACTGCCATCACACCATACAGAAAACCTTACCATAAAGAACATACTATACATAGTTCAGCATCTTGCATTTCTACAGATCCTTCTTTCTGTGTCATCTCACATATTCTATAGAGGAGGAACCAAACTACCTTACCCAGGAGAAGAATTGGCCATCTTTGGGCACAGCCCCAAACATAGGGTCCCTGTTTTTGTTCTTTTAACAGGGAAGTAAAGCAATATCTGTTTAAAGACTTGAAAAAAAATTACTGAGGTGATAGTTTTTTGGTTTTTGTTTGGTGTGCATTACTGGGGGATTACTAACTAACTTTTATAATTTCTTTTAATTATTATAAAGCATCTGCATAATCGACATTTAGCTGTGTGATGGAGTGTAAATAATTGCAATGTGACTTTTTTGTGAAATGTGTTTCTTGAATCATATGTTTACTAAAGTTTGAGTGGCCTCATAGTACTAACTATGGGGAGTCATTATGAGAAACTATGTATTATCCCATGATGTGTACAACAGTAAGAGAAGCAGTTTAGGCACAGATGACTGTCTGTCATCCACTGCTTAGGCCCTGGAAGGGCAACTGATGAAGCATTAGGGTGTCTTATCTCCTATTGTGTCTTGACTACTCTGGAAACAGAAGTGCCAAAAAACTGCTAAGCACATGATCACCTGCAAGATTGAGAAGGGATATAGCATATACCAAGGACTGAGGACAGTCATGCAAGGTTATATGGTGGCATGATGTAGGTTAAATAGAGGCAAAACGGACATGGGATTTATAGCCTGAATTGTACCTGTAGCTACTGCCACAAATGAGGGGCTTGGAGACTACGGGCACTTTTGTCTTGGCAAAAAAGCCTGGGAGATCTTTTACAAAAACACAGTTCTTTTTCAACCTGCCCCTTTCCTCAGAGGGAGAATGAGGGTTGGAAATGAATAATCTTTCCATTCTTCAGCCCTCCCTGATAGCAGAGTCTGGGCAAGGGAGAGACAGAAAGAAAACAAGTTTACCCATGTCCTGTATGTGTGGGAAGAATGTCAGCAAACCTAGGTAAGCAGATATTCCCAAACATGATGCAGGTCTGCAACTTCTCCCAGCCATAATTTGGCCCTCTGAGTCAGCCTGTAAATACTTTTTGTTTATTCTTCAAAGAACATACCTTACAGCTTAAGCTGGAGAAGCATATGAGAGCTGAAAGAAAAAAAAAAAGAGAGATAATGGTGCAAAGAGGAATGGGCAGGAGGAGGCAAGGGAGGCGTGTGGACACAGGTGAGAGTTTTGCCATCACAACAACAGCATTGCAACACGAGTGCATGAGGTCATCAGAAAGCTTTGGCAGGAGCCTAAGGTAGCGCTGGTTTCCCCTGCATCTCTTCTTGTTGGGGCGAGACGATGTCACCCTTCCCATAGGCTGGCTGAGTGCAGGGCGAATCCAGGTGATTATGAAAGTGATTTCTGCTTCCTATGCTGTCTATCATGAATTCTATTATGGATGGGCAAGTGAACTGACTTGCCCTAGGACTGGCCAGATAATTACATGGTCGATACTAACCACATTACTGAAGGGTAAATATGCAGTTATTTTTATCCATAAAATCAGCTCTTTCAACCCTTAGACTAATTCCACATTATTATGCAGCAGTATGTAATTACCATAAGACAGCTCCTACCCTCAAAGAAGTAGGCACTATTCCAAATGAAATCTTTCAGGGTTTTAAGTAAGCCATGCAATGTGACAGCAGGATTTGTCCTCTACCAGCTACCCAATAAAAATTAATAGAACTGTAACTAGAAAATAGGTAGTTACAAGACCCTATTATCAGACAGAAGCCCTAACAATTTATACCCCATTCAGATTTGGAACCAAACCCACCTTTTTTTTTAGGAAAAAATGTATTATTGGAGAAAGATGTTGCTATGACACTTAACCTTCCTGTGCCAGAGTGCTGATCATTTTAGGGGTAACTCTTCAGAGGAGGCACTGTGAAGTCTCTCTGGAGCTTGAGGTTAGGTAAAACTTAAGGGGAAAGGTACTTACAGCTGCTTAAGTTCTTTGTTAACTCTTTCCATTTCTTGCAGGTACTGTCGCGTGATTTACCATGGAAAAATTGCTCTGCAGCATCCTGGTGTTTGGAATGGCAGTCATGGTCAACGCTTGTCCCAAATATTGTGTCTGTCAGAACCTGTCTGAGTCCCTGGGGACTTTGTGTCCCTCCAAGGGTCTCCTGTTTGTACCTCTAGACATAGATCGAAGGACTGTTGAACTTCGACTTGGGGGCAATTTTATTATTAATATCAGCCGACAGGATTTTGCCAATATGTCTGGACTTGTTGATCTTACCTTGTCCAGAAACACCATCAGTTACATACAGCCCTACTCTTTCACTGACTTGGAGAGCCTTCGGTCTTTACATCTGGACAGCAATAGGCTGCCTGACATTGGAGAGGATATTTTGAGAGGCTTAATTAACCTTCAGCATTTGATTTTAAACAACAACCAGCTAAGCAGCATCTCTGATGAAGCCTTTGAGGACTTTTTGCTGACATTGGAAGACTTAGACCTTTCCTACAATAACCTCCGAAGCATTCCCTGGGAATCTATAAGGAAGATGATTAACTTGCACCAACTCAGTTTAGATCATAATCTGATAGATTATATTACAGAGGGGACGTTTGCAGATCTTCAGAAATTGGCCAGATTGGATCTAACATCCAACAGACTTCAGAAACTCCCCCCTGACCCTATATTTGCCAGATCTCAAGTAATTCCATTCGATGTTACCCCATTTTCTCCACCTTTGTCTCTCAGCTTTGGGGGAAACCCACTGCATTGCAACTGTGAGCTACTGTGGTTAAGGCGACTTGACAGAGATGATGATATGGAAACTTGTGCTTCTCCTCCAGGTTTAAAGGGAAGGTACTTCTGGTATGTACGGGAGGAAGAATTTGTTTGTGAGCCTCCTCTTATTACACAACATACTCACAAGTTGCTGGTTTTAGAAGGACAAACTGCCACACTGAAATGCAAAGCTATTGGGGACCCCATCCCCATCATTCACTGGGTGGCCCCTGATGACCGTCTCATTGGAAACTCTTCGAGGACAGCTGTCTATGACAATGGTACCTTAGATATCCTCATCACCACCTCCAAGGATTACGGGACTTTCACATGCATAGCAGCCAATGCTGCTGGAGAGTCCACTGCAACAATCGAGCTCTCAATTGTTCAGCTCCCCCATCTCAGTAATGGCACAGGCCGAGCAGCCCCACCAAAATCCAGGCTCTCAGACATCACCAGCTCCAGCAAGTCTAATCGTGGGGAAACAAAAGGCCCACCAGAAAGGGCTGTCCTGGTGTCAGATGTGACCACTACCTCAGCTTTGGTCAAGTGGACGGTGAGCAAGTCGGCCCCTCGGGTAAAAATGTATCAGCTGCAGTATAATTGCTCAGATGATGAAGTCCTGATCTACAGGTAAATGTAATTGCTGTTTGGTCCCCTGATGATGGCAGGGGGTGGAAAGCAGGATATGAAGTCTTTAACTCTTAGGTCACTGATTTGATTTTAAACTGAGGTAGCACTGCCACCAGTGTCATTGGTGGTGCCTGATAAATTTGCATTGTGTCTCAGTTTGTCTGTTGGTCTGTTCATTGCTTTTCTAAGTCATACATTACAAATTTCTGTAGTATTCATTCTCTAACAACAGCTGTTTTCAGTAAAATATCCATTTTAGGAAAAAACAGTACTGCAGTTGGTAGCCTCCTTAGTGGCCTTAGCAAAGAGAGAAAAACTTGACAGGCTAGGAGTTAGAAGTTTTTCTTTCCACCTCGTGTAGGTGGGATTGAAACATACTACTGAGAGAGGAAGCAGCGTGGGAGGAAGTTTGTGCTGTCTACCCATAACACAGGCTCTAATTTTTCTGCAATTCAAGATTTGGGGTTATTAGCAAGACATTTTTCACCTATACAAAAGCTCATATCTTACTTTACTAAAATCTGTTTTATACAACTGTAATGGCTGACAACTTCAGAGCATTTAATGTTTTGTATCACATTAAATGCAAGAAGAGAGAGAGCTAATTTCAGAAGCAAGCCCTGAATGTTCATTATGCTCCTTCAGTTGTACAACTCCTCCAACTTTTAATGATGTAAAGCAAGAGCTTAGCTTTCAGTGAAGAAGCAATAAGTTTTAGGGATTAAAAATGGGTAGGAACAGTACAGGAAAATAGTGTTACTGTTTTTTTTCTTCTGTTGTGAAAGAATGATTTTCATAGTGTGTTTACGCTAGTGATGAATCCCTAGAAACCACCCTTTCCTGTCTTCTTATTGCAAAGACAGCAGTATCAGATGCATTGAGCATGTATCAGATTGAGCAGTATCAGATGAGCAGTATTGAGATGAGATGCAGATGAGATGCATTGAGCAGTATCAAATGCATATTTGGCTATATATGAGCCACTAGCAGAAGTCAGAATCTCATGGCAATGTAGAACTAAACACAGAAATTCTTATAGCTTTATAAGAATCCTGGAACCAGCGGAGAAAAATTTGATCTGGTAGAAGAATAATGGGACTTGGGGTTTGGCTCTAATTTGAGAACAAACTCTGACCAAAACCTAGTCAAAGTCATTTATTTCCTCAGTAGGCTTGGGTATATGATCTGCTGGTCTGCAGAGCGCTCTGTCCTTCTCCTGCTGCCTGCAGTGAGAGCTGAGGTTCTAGTCAAGTGACAGTACTCAGCTTCCAGATCTCAGAACAGACCTTGCTATTTTCTTTTTTACCTCAGCATAGTTTTTTTTACCCTGAGAAAGTCAGAATGAGAGCTAGTAAATGTTCATGTGATATTTTTCACTCATCTTTCTCCTACAATGAAATCTAATTTTAAAGTTTTTTCCGAACTGAACGTTGACATGGACAAAATGTTGTACCAGCAGGCCTTTTGTCTCAATCAGCTGTAGAACAGAAATAATAAGGTGATTTATTTAGCTACTCCAAGCTAACTCACTCTTTGCCAAAAGTGGGAATATTGACCAGCAAATCCAAAGAACATTTTTCAAAAAGAAGATATATTCAAATACTGAAGTAATCTGAGGAAATTCAATTCTGTTCACTTCCATTCCTCAATTATAAAATATGTTGAAATAAATCAATTAGCAGGGGAAAATTATTTGCCTTGCTCTGGCTAATATATGGTGGAACTGGTGTGTTAGCTTTGGGACTTGCAACTGTGTGGAGTTAAGTAGAATGAAAGCGTAAGATAAAAGTAATGATATAGTATTAAGAATAGAATAATGAAAGAAAATACACTTGTGTCAGTTTTTCCTGAGGCAAAGCTTTTGGCAAAAACTCAGCAGCATTTAAGATCTTGAGCTCAGTGGATGTCTGAAAAAATACTTTGAAGGATGTATATAGTCATAGAACACCCTATAGTGAATTTGGCCCAGTGAACAGGAATATCCCTGCAACCAGAAAGAGAAGTTTGCAGAAGTTGTCAGGTGTTGGAAGTGGTTGTATGTGTTGATTTGCTGAGAAGGAGGAGAAGGGTGGCCAGGGTAAATAAAATAACACAGAAGTGAAGACATGCAATCTAGTAGCTGGAAGGGTGAGAATTGGGTGCTATGGGCCTAAATGAGAGAAAGAAGCCATCTTGCTAGCCTGGTCTGGTGGAACAAGTGGCTGTCAAGGTGTCAGGCAACCCTAAATTCTTATCCTGTTCCCACTGCTGCAGCTGAGGGAGGTTTTGGCCCTTTATTGCTTGACTTGGTTAAGGCTCAGTTTTCCAGAAGCACAGTGAGGACAGTTCTATTTCCATAAATCTTCCATCAGGCCTTTTTGAGAATTCATTGATGATGCATAGTGCTTTTCATTCACAGCTCTCAAAAGCACTTCACCAAAGAAAACAAATTTTATTTCTCTACTTTTTGCACCTGGGAAAAATGAAGCATATAAAGATAAAGTGATTTGTCCAGCGTCTGAGAGTTAATCGGTGGCACTCATAATATCAAACGCAGCTCTTATGACTTTCAGTCAGGGAACTACTCAGTCCCTTAGAGTTAATTAACTAAAGCTGTTTTGCTTTAATTGGTCAGATGCATATCGCTGCAATGAGTGTGTAGAAAAACCTAAGGGAAAAAGATGTCCACAGTGTTCTGCTTTACAAAATGCTGTGTATGTGCTAAATGGGATGTGATACTGCTTAGCTGCTAAAATGATGGGCACTTAATATATGTTAAGATACGTCAGTATGCCAGGACTGAGGCACACTGGCTGTGCTCAGCTTGAAGGAGTCCTGCCTCACTAGTAGGAAGAGTGTGCATAAAAGATAAAAGTTTTCCGCATTCTCTGCTAAGAATTTTTCATGAATGTTGTATTCCTCATAGTGAAAGCAGAAGTTCTTAGCCTACCTATTGATACCAACCTCTCTCTTGATCATGACCTACGACACCAGTCCCATTTCTGCTTCCATCCCAGCTGTTGTCTTCCACTTACAGGAGCTGCAGTTGGCACAAAGGGGACTGCGATGGGGTGCAATAGTCCCATGAAAATCCAAAGCTGAGGCAGATAGTGGCAAGTGTTGTCTGTTGGGCTTCCTGATATCACTGAGCTGAGATGATGTCAGAATCTGAAGTTTGGCTCTGGATACACCAGTGCCGTCTTAATGAGGATTAGCAGGAGAAGCACTGTTTGACTGCTTCCCCCATCTGACCTTCTCTTGTATTTGCTGTCTCAGGGCCATTGCTGAAGCTAGCAGTAGGTTTTCATCCCTTTCAGTGGATTCGGGATGCAGGTTTCTGATGCCAATCTAATAAGCACAGTCCTGGATCAGCACTCTGTTCCAGGAGTAGTTGAAGGGAAGGGAGGGATAGCTTGTGCAAATGTCTCAAAGAGGCAGTTTGGTCAACATCAACTTGCAAGGACAACAGTTCCCCTAACATTGGCACCAAATCAGTAACCTGAGTCTGCTCAAAGGTGACACGCTGTATTATCTTTTCCACTTCATTGGCAGAAGGGAAAATTCCCTTTTTAATGGAGCATGCACTTAACTTTGGTATCTCAGAGCTTCCGTTTTGTGCCTTGGCCTGTGCTTATGCTGAAAAAGATCCTACAACAGGGACCTGTGCACGAGTTGTGTGTCACACACAGGTGAACAGCATTGCTTTACCGATCTCTGTGCTCCCAGTGAGCTCTTTCTTTCTCTCTAACTTGTCCTTGTACTGTTTTCAGTAATCCTGCTGTCAAGGTAATTATACTGTTTCACCTGGAACAGAACCAGGATTCCTCTCTTTCTAGGCAGAGTGAGAGGAATGTTTGTTTTGGTTTTTAATTTTTTTTACTTGCTTTTCTTGTTTTTTTAAAAATTGTTTTGCATTTTTTCCCTTTTGTGATTTGTTGCTTATTCATTCTAACTTTTGTTTCCTCTTCTTTCTCCTCAACTGTCCTATTCATCCTCGTGCCATTCAAGGCCCTGCTACCATGGATGGAGAAAATTGAAATTGTTGGTAACATTATGAGGCCTTCATCATGGCCAGCAGGTGCCACAGAGGGAATATAACAGATCGCTACTTATGTCTTCTGTTCATACATGCAGATTATGAGAGCAGGCCCTTTTAAAGTGGAATTAAAAATTTCTCTAAGGACTGCAAATAATTTTTTTAAACTATTATCACATAATATGGTCCTTTGGCTGGCACATGTAGCCATGATTCATGCTGTTCCACTCCAGCAAACTGGATAAACATGGTCGTTGATGGTATGCACCCAGAACTGCTGAGGGATCTGGCACATCAGTGCAAGGCCATTAACTTTGAACAATCATGGCACTTGGGAATGATACTTGAGGACTGGAGGAAAGCAAATATCACTACTATCTTCAGGGAGCTACAGGCGAGTCAGCCTCAGCTCAGTCCCTGGGAATGTGATGGAGCAACTAATCCTGGGCACAGTTTTCAGGAATGTGATGAACAAGAGGTGATTGGGAGTCATCAGCATGGATTCAGAAAGTCATACTTGACAAACCTGATAAACTTTTATGATGAAATAACTAGATTGGTAGAGAAGGTGAGAGCAGTAGATTACTACCTTGATTTTACTAAGGCATTCAACACTGTCTCATAAGATCTTTGTAGAGAAGCTGATGAAACATGGGCTGGATGAGCAGTGAGGTGGATTTAAAACTAGCCAAACAGCTGAGTCAGGAGGGTTGTAGTGAGTCAGGTGGCAAGTAGTCTGATTGAAGACAGTAACTAGCAGTATACCCCAAGAATCAGTACTGGTCCACAACTTATTTAGCATTCAGTCCTATTTAATATCTGAATTAATGATCTGTATGATGGCACACAGAGCACCCTGAGCAAAAATGTGAGGAGTGGCTTATAGACCAGTTTCATACAGTCATCCAGAGAGACCTTGACAGGCTGGAGAAATGGGCTGAGAGGAACCCTGTGATATTCAACAAAAGGAAGTCCCAAGTCCAGTCCCTGAGGAGGAATAACCCCATGTGCTAGAAATCCTGGGGCCACCCGGCTAGAAAGTAGCTTTGCAGAAAAGGATCCAGGGGTCCTGGTGGACATGAGATTGAACTTGACCCAGCAGCGTGCCCTTGCCATAGAGAAGGCTAATGGTGGCCTAGGCTGCATTAGGAGGAGTGTCGCCAGCAGGCTGGGGAAGGTGATCCTTACTGGTAAGGCCACACCAGAAGTACTGTGTTCAGTTCTGGCTCCTCACTACAACTGAGACATTGGCATACTGGAGGGAGTCCAACAAAGAGCCACTAAGATGATTAAAGAAGTACCTCACATGAGAGGAAAGGCTGAGAGACCTGTGACTGCTCAGCCTGGAGAAGAGAAAGCTCAAGGGGGAACTTATAATTTTGTACAATATCTGAATGGAGGGTGTAAGAAGACAGAGTCAGGCTTTTTCAGTGGTGCTCAGTGCCAGGAGAAGAGGTGCTATCTGAAGGTGCATAGGAGATTCCATCTGAACATCAGGAAATATTTTCTTTTTCCTGTGATGGTGACAACACTGGCACAGGTGGCCAAGAGAGGTAGTGGAGTCTCCATTCTTGATTCCTGGAGATATTAAAATCCATCTGGACATGGTCCTGGGCAGATGGGTCTAGGTGGCCCTGCTTGAGGAGGGCAAGTGGGACAAGATGATCTGCAGAGGTTTCTTAAAACCTCAACCATTCTGTGATTCTGTAATCCTGAGCGCCACTTGGGTTCCTTTGACACTATGAGCTAATCACTGGAGAAAAGATATTTGTATCCATCCCTTTAGAAAAGTGCAATGCAATTGCAAAAGTCCAGAGTCAAGTAAATTTGGTTATGCTTAGATAGTTACTTAAGTTTTAATGCAGCAACTTTTCCATTCTTTCATCCATTTCTGTGATATACATTGCCCCTATACACACACCAATGAAAGTAAATGTGTATTGTACCCATCACTTTTAGCCAAGACTAGAAGTTTGCTACAAAATACACAACAGAAAATCATTTCTTATTTGAAAGAACATGGAGCGTGTCCAGCAGAAAAAGGGATGGAAGAGGACCAGAGGTCTGCAAAGCAATATCTGTCCTTAGACTCAGGGTTGAAGAAGCAAATACCAGGCAACCTGCTCTATTGTAGAAATCCTACCTACTCGTGGGAAAGTTAAGAGTACTTATTTCTCAGTCTAGACTCTTCTTTGAGAAGTGTTTTAGACATTTAAGGGCATCCAACTTAATGATCAGTGCAACTTAGGCATACTTAATTCTTTTTGAGTAATGGGTGGAACTGAAATATAAAAATTTGGAAAATAGTATCTTTGAGCCTCAGTTTCCCATCTGTAACCTGGGGTGAGAGCACTGCCTTACCTCATACAGATAAACACATTAGATGATGTTGTGGAACCAGGAGCCTACATAAATGAATAGAGAGACTATTGCTTTGAAGTCATTGTGTGGTCTGCAGCAAAAGGGATAGTCATGAATGATTAAGATGGAGCATTACGTAACTGCAACACTTGAAGTCAAGTAAGGCATCTGGGGACAGAGATTGTGTCTTTTTTATGTGTAGAGCACCCTACACCATGTGAGAACAAATCTCAGTTTTGGCCATCAGGCATTGGTGTAAAATATAAATTCACTATTTCAAAAGATGAATAAATCTGCAAGTATTTTGTAGAACTTCCCAGGTCATACTGAGCCTTCTGGCTGTGTTTTGAATTAAACCAATGCTGAAGTCATTTAAAAATGTGCATCTGAAGTGCAACACTGCCATTAGATATATAAGGGATTTATGTCTGTTTTATTTTGTGGTATTTCCTACTAAAAGTGATAAAAACAACTGTACAAATTAAGAATTACAGTAGCACTGCAGTCTCCCTAGTTTATAAATTCAGCACTGGAAAAAGAAAGTATTTTATGTATTTCTGAAAGCTTATTTTTTCCACATATATTTTATGTAGCAGGCAGTCTAAGCATTAAAATGTGATTAAATGGCTCCACATCTCCAGTCTATTTAAACAATGGCGCCATAGATTTGATTACTTAAGCAATATAATAATGATTTACATTTACACAGCTTCTTTTACTGCAAGTGCTTTACAGACTGGCTGAACAGAGATCACTCCACTACCCGCTGCTATTCTGTCACCTCTCAGTTAAATACTAGCTGCAGTTTGGCAGTCAGGTGATAGTGCAACTCCATTTTATGAGCAAAAAATAACGTCAGCATTTGCACTTATGGATACTTTAACCTAGACAGGAAGTAATTAACTGAGTTTGAATTTCCCACAGTATGGTAGGATAAATAGACCCATGCACGGCTTCTAGCTAGTTACATGTCAGTAAGAAAATGCTTTATGACTAAGGTGCTACAAACTTCAGAAATATCTAAGATATGTAAGGATGTTTTCTCAAACAGCAGTGTCACACTGAACACTAGGTCATGAATCAGAGAGGATGCCCCTATCTAGGTTGCTAACACTTGCAACAAAAGCCTGTTGTGCAGAGGTCTATCAGGTAAAGACTAAAAACAGAGGAAGCCCTGCCCTGTTGCTGCTAGGGCCAATAATCTCAACAGCCTGATACTGTAGTAAAGTGTGATTACATTATTTTCTTTCTGAGGAAAGGTAGAAATGCATAGTTCTAGAAATTTTAGAAATGGCAGAGGATTAATTTATTCTGAAAGGCCTGAACATCTGTCTTTCCTCGTGATTTGGGCAGTGGGTTCATACAAACAAAGACTTGCATGTAAATGTCTGTCAGTCTTCTACACTTTTTCTGTTCCATCCATCTCCAGCCTTGCTGGGTACTGACCTTCCTCCATGGCTCACATCTGGCATAAAAACCCCTCCTCAGCCTCTAAATGTGAGCTCAACAATTCCAGTTGCACCGTATCCAGGATACAAACCTCAATTTGGCCAAAGCATTTATATATTTAAACATTGAATAAAGCAACCATTGGGAGGAAGGATATCACATGAAGACATTAATCATCTTGTATTAATCATTTGTATTTGACAGGTTGAGACAGCAACTGTATAAAAATAAAAATGTGAAGTCACAGTCCCAAGGGGAAGTAAAATTTATATAACCAAAGCAGGAAAAAGTTTGACATGGACATTTGGTACTTCACTTCAGAGTGGTATGCAGCAGTAGTGTACATTGACTTTCAGAGGACCCTCAGCAAATGCAGACTTGCTGAAAGGCATTAGACATAATGAAGAAGCTGCTTCGCAGAAGCATGTATTCTGGGACTTTGGGGTTTTGTTTACTTCTGCTGAAAAAAATTTTCATCTAGCCTTTTTATTTAGACTCTATAAGCACAAGGACAAGGGGGGGTTTGTTTGTTTCTTTCTTTCTTTCTTTCTCTCTCCCTTCCTTGCAATATGAGAAATCTTCAAAGAATACGAAAATGCAGTGAAAAGAGAAAAATCATATATATTGGCAGATAATGAAGTGGAAAATAGAAATTTAAAAGTTGAAATAAATATTAAAAAAATTAAAATATGAAAATAAAGAATTAAAGAAAAGTAGATGCATCGTTACTAACTTCATCCTAGGTAGTTGTGCCAAACAATCATCCACTTCATGCTTGTATAGAAACTATTGAGAGATCTGTTGGTCAGAGCTAGTCCAGTTGATAATGAGCAGAGGCAGATCATGCAGACTCTACCCAGACCAATATTTTCTCGTGTTGTGGTTTAACCCCAACCACCAGCTAAGCACCATGCAGTCACCTGCTCACTTCTCCCCCACCAGGGAAGGAGAATCAGGAAAAATAAAATAAAACTTGTGGGTCAAGATAAGAACAGTTTAATAACTAAAATAAAATATAATAATAGCAATAATTAAAAAATACAATAGTAATAACGATGAAAAGGAATATGGCAAAAAGAGAGAGAAATAAAGCCCAAGAAAAGACAAGTGATGCACAATGCAATTGCTCACCACCCACTGACCACTGCCTGAGCAGCGATCCACCTCCCTGGCCAGCTCTCCCCAGTTTCTATGTTGAGCATGACATCCTATGGTATGGAATATCCCTTTGGCTAGTTCAGATCAGCTGTCCTGGCCACGCTCCCTTCCAGCTTCTTCTGCACCTGCTTGCTGGCAGAGAATGGGAAACTGAAAAACCCTTAACTTAGGATAAGTACTGCTTAGTGACGACTAAACCCAAAGTGCGTTATCAACATTATTCTTATGCTAAATCCAAAAGAGAGTCACTTATGCCCACAGGAGATATGTCCTTTTAGGTGAGCATGTGAGGTGTATGTGAGGGCGTGTGAGAGGGTGTTTGCATTACTGCTGCCCATGCTGCAAGTACCCCAGCAGAGCAGAGAAGGGCAGGACAGCACCTTTCACCAGCTTGGAGGTAATCCAATTTCCTTCAGAGTTTAATAGTCAGGTAACATCTAGTGAGGCATGTAGACAGGTTGTATGCTACAGCTTTACCCTGAGCTCAGCCTAAGAGCTGAATATAAAGGCAGGGAGCCTGATTCTTATCTCAGCCCCTGTTGTGCTGCTGGGAAGTAACCCCACCACAGCCAGGGGTGTTGCACAGAGTGGAGAGTAAATCAGAATCGGTTTTCAGCATAAGACAGCAGTACTCCTGTTTTATATTTGCTGCTAACTATTTATCTAGCTCATCAATGGCTTAGCATTTTTAATTAAGAGGAATTTGGGGTGAGCTAATGCTAGCCTGTAACATCTGCCACATCCCCTGTCTCAGCTGCTGTGAACCCAAACGCCAGGAGCTGCCCGCATCCGTCATTGCAATAATGAGATACACATCTAATGCCAAAATGAACTTTTGAAATAAAATTTTTATTAAGCTTCAGGTGCGTCAACAATTTGATCTCTAAATGAAAAGTTTTAACACATTCAGATTCATACTGCTCCTGAGTATTAAGAAGCCTGCACACAGCTGCAGTTACCACCATCTTTCCTGTCTCAAATCTAGGGCAGATTTATAGCAGTTCATGTGCTGCTCTGTACAAAAAAAAACTGTTGCCATTTGCTGACTGCTCCCATGTCATTCATAGTCATGCAAAGCAGTAATAGTTAAACCTGACAGTTACAAATGTTAACTGATCAAGTGCTTGACTGAGAATTTGACTCAAAGCCCTCAAAAATTAGTAGCTACTATTGACTCTGATAGGCTTTGGTTCAGCCTGAAAATCTTGCATTTTAGGGATTACCACTAATTTCTGGAGAGGCAGATGGAGGAAGAAGGAGGTTAAATAGTTTGCTCAAGATAATTTGATAAGCCAGTGGAAGAAACAACATCCCTACAGAATCACAGCTGGGGGTAGTCCTGATATAGCTTTCAATGTGTTCCTAACAGAGTCCTTCCTCATATTTCAAATCTGATCATTTCCACTCGTAACACCATGATTTGGGGAAAAAATATAACATTCTTGGTGTTGTTAATGCTGTTAAATTTAGGTTATAAATCTGTTTGACTTGGGAAAGGCATCTTCAATAGTATGAAACTCAGATCCAGGGCTTCACTGTAAGCATGTACCTATACAACAGAGGTGTGTCATCTTAAAGGAATAGTAAAAACTATGAGGCTTGATTTCCTCCATAGTTTGTCTGTGTAATACACTTTAAGCACCTAAGATGCTCCAATTGATGTTCAAGTTTTCAATTCTACAGATGGTTCCTAATACTCCTTGTCTCTCCAGTGCTGATTCATTGAGTTCCATGTGTAGTGTCACAGATCCATTCTAATCCCTTCCTCATTTTGGGTCACAGCTATGGACATTTGGGTCCTTGTAGAAGACATGGAAAAATTATCGGTGACAACAGAGTGTGGCAACTACTCCTAACCTTTCAAAATCTGTATCTGAGAACTTCCTCCTTTACCTCACTTCACCCTTCATTTTAGCTGGGGCATCAGTAATACAGGTAGTCCCCAGACTGCTAAGAAATCTCCTTCAAGAGTCATGATCCTGTAGTATAAGTAGTGGCTGAAAACTACCTGCTTGAAGGAGAGGATGATTTATTTCTACCCACAGATGTTTTGCAAGAAAGTTATAAATAATAAAGAAAAGCTTAAAAGCACGTAGTATTCCTAAAACATACTGAGTTTCTAAAATTTGCCTTGCCAGTTTGAGATCATTCTGCTTAACTTAGCTCCCACTTGCTCACACGCAGGCTCCAGCCTGTGGGTAGGTGAAACTGAGTGCCTTGACAGCTCCTACCTCCCCAGCCATCTGACACCCTACCCCATACAACTCCCCTCTGAAGTCACAGGAGCCCTTTTTACCCATTTTGAAGCTGGTTTTGTGTTTAGATTTTTGATAGGAGGGACTTAGTGAACAGCACTTGTTCCTCCTGCAGCAGGTTCCTGATACTCCTTGTCTCTCTGGTGCTGATCAGTTGAGTTCTGACTGGGCATTGTTTTGGGGTTTGTGCAAGAAATTATGCTTAATTTTTCATGTAGAACTATGTTATCTGTCAAATACATGAGACAGGACAAGGAGGATGGCAGGAGGAGAATAACTCAAAGTTACAAGCACAGCCAAAACCTAGTGCCTTTTTTCTTTGCCGTAGCTGCAGACTCATCTATCTAATTGCTCTGAATTTTCTATTATATCCTTTCTCTTTTTTTACCAGGCTTTCTGCTTGTATGCTCAGGCTGTTTTCAGAAAAACTGTGCTTTTTTTGTACAATGATTGCACTGGTTAACTCTAACATATGATAGCAATGATACAGCTTGTTTCCTTAGTGAAATAACTTAAGACTGACCATTTAAAAAGTACAGAACTGAAAAAGACACTGTACTGGGGAAAAAAAAAAGTTATAAAGGCTTCACCAGCTTTAGCTCTTACAAGGCTGGTTATTTTGTGATTTGCCTATAACAGACAGATTTTCTGAGCAAAATATATGCACTTTGAGCAAAAATATTTATTTTCAGGTGATCCAGTCCAAGGTGGATGCAGCATTTTTTTCTCATTTAAACTGATTTTGAGGCTTTAAATTAAGATGTGGATGGTGAGTCATCTTTGTGTTAATGCTCTGGTCAAGAAGGGATGAAAAAGGAGGATTTCAGACAAGCTGAGGAACTTGAAACTTGAGGCAGGTATCAGATTCATACTTCATGTAATTTTTCGAGTGTTGTAGATTTTCAGTGAAGGCTTGTACTACAAGGAAGTAATTTATCATTTTTTTGTTCTTAAAAGGGCACAGGAGAAATGTAGCTCAAAATTTTAATGGTAAAGAAAGAAAATGTGAGGTAATGGATATCTTGGAAAACATGATATGGGTTATTTCATTGTCATATTACCCCTTCCCCCCAAATGTGACTTGTTTTGCAGTCTAATATGAAGGCAGTACAGATGTACCCTGTGATTCATAATAATCTGTAATAAGGCCCAATACAAAGGTATTCCAGCCCTAGCTGGAGGTAACAGGCTGGTACTGCAATCTAGCAAAACCTTGAAACTATAATGCCATTGAGAAATTTCTGTATTTAAAAAGGAATGTTCTGACTTTATAGCAGAGAAAAAGCAGCCCAGTGAGGAGACTAATCTGTCCTATTGCCACAGCCCTGCTGATGTCTCAGGGCCACAATGATCATATTCATAAGAATCCCACAAAGTGATGCTTCCCAGAAAAGAAATGAGAATTGGCTTCAGCCTTTGGCAGAAGTCACTGCAGAGGGGAAGCAAAATCACAGCAAAAGAGAGAGGGATGCATTGGTGCTGGGCCAGGGAGAGAGATACCTAGCCTGGCGTTCTCAGATGGGAAGGAGCTCATTCAGTAGAGGCTACAACCACATGTTAGGGTGGCTGAAAAATCCCTTTAGACAGCAAGGTAAAGCTATAAGGTAACCCCCTTCTGTTCAACTGCTCCTGGTTTACAGATTAGTTTATTTGCAGAGATGAACAGTTTGAGACAGCCAGCACTAGGTGTGAATTTGTGCTGAATTTGACCATCTGTCTTTCCTCCCCTTCCCCTTGCATCACTTTGAATTTGTCTAGGCTTAAATTTTGTAAGATATTTATTACCTCATAATTTACTTCATTTTGACAAGAAAAAAAAAAAAAGAGCTGTTTGCTCAACCCAAAACTTTTATTTTTGTTGTTATTATCTATTAGTTTATTTAATTGTCTTGGATTGTGGAATTCGTTCTTATGTAGATATCCCAAATCATGCTCTGAATTTTTCTCAGAGTGGGAATTGCACAGGCAGTAGCTGCCCAATAGACATATGGACAGCTGACAGCATCAAGGCACCCTACCAGCAACTTTGTCGTCTGGCAGATTGCCTCAGAGAGTCAGGCTTGATGAGTCAGTCCTTCTGCCGGTGCTGGGAGGGTGGGGGATGCCTGCGCCTCCTCTCCCGAAGGCTTCTGCAGAATGAGAAAGATATGTGGCAGATCACTGAGCCCCCTCATGTGTTGTACTGCAGAATTGGGATGGTGGTGTGCAAATGAACTTCAGTCTTGCTGATTTGAGTATGTAGAGGCATAATTTCAGCTTAGTTTCTCTGGGGCAAGGATGGGTCACTAGCCTGGTGCCTGCTCTGCATACAGAGGTTCATGGCCTAGAAGCGCCACAGGGAGGAATTTGACAACACTGTCAAGGTTAGACAATGGAAGAGGCAGGGAATGTGAAGATAGTTGGCTTGAAACCATGGTATCTCTCTATGCCTCCTCCCTTTCATCCCTAAAAGGGAGCCAGCTATTCACAGAAGCTGAGTCAGCAATAGAGCTAAGAAGACCTCCTCTTTTCTCCTCCACTCCTTAATCCTTGAGACAGTGCCTTGCTCTCTGAGCAGGCAGAAGGAGGAATGGTCAACATGGAAGGAGTCAACTTCAGAACTTGGCTCCTTCCCTCAAGGGCCTCACATCACCCAGGCTGGCTGCTGTCACAAGCCACTGGCTGAGCAGAGGGCAGTGAGCCCCATCTTCTCTGGGTAGTGTCAGACAAGCTTCCTACACCCTCAGTGGCACTAGCAATGCTACAATCTCCCTGCTAGAAAAGCAGTGCAGAAGTACCTCTGATAGATGCTTGGCTCTTGTATGATTTGCTTGGGGAGATGAGCCATATTGAGGACATAAGGCTTTACGTATGGCTAGCAGTTTAAATTCTATTTTCTTTTTCTCAGGACACTAATGCCTCTTACGAAGTGAAGGACTGTTTGCAAGGGAACGGGTGACATAAACACTGGGAGCAGGATTCATGCCTGTGAAGAGTGTTAACAAAAGCCTGAGGGACTGCAACAGTCCCATTTCAATACTGCACCTTTGTACAGCAGGTTGGAGTAGGATGAAGAGGTGGTGAGACCTTGTACAACACAAACTATGCCTAACGGATGTACAGAAGGTTTTAGCTGGTTTGGATTTTTCCCCACTAAAACATAATATTGTTGTTTTGTTTCACCTTTTCTCTTTTTTTTCCCCATCCAGGCTCTCTCATGGTAGACAATTATATTGGCTGTGGTTTAATTAGCTAATTATGCCAGAGCTGGAGTATTTTTCAGAGGAAATCCTTTCATTTAGTTGTTCTTAAGCCACTTCCATTTGGACTTTCTCCTAGAATTTTCTTTATATTTCATTGTGTGGTAGCACAGGTGTTTATAACTGGTTTCACTGGGGTTTATGAATATGCTGGTTATCCAGCTGGAGTGAAAGAAATAGCAGTTTGGAAGGCAGAGGTGGTGTACTCCTGGGAGTAGCACACTGACATAAAACTTCCTGTAAAATTTAGTTGATATTTTGGATTTAGAGTAGAAAATAATAATAATGGTATACCTTTATTCCACAAAAAGTGATTTTAACCTTCATATTAACACCTTGAAAGGACACATTTTATCTAGTAAGAATAAGGCTTTTAAAATTTGATGTTTGCATCTCCAAATAAACAAAAAAAAATCCCTTTTCTTTAGCAGGCTTAATAAATCTTACTTCTGTTGATAGCTGCACTGTAGGTAAAGATGTAGATGCTCACTGAGATGCTGAACAAGAGGTTACAGGTGAATGGAATAAAAGCTTTCTGGTCTTCCTTGAAAAACCCAACGTGGACAAGGAGTAGCACAGATAAGCAAGCAAAGAGAGCTGCTCCTTGGTCTTATCAGCACACATAGTGGTAAGGATTATGTTGCTGCAATGTGGAATTGTAATGTTTGTTTTTTCCAGTGATGCCTAACTCCGAAAAAGTCCTACAGCTTCCTGTCAAAATCCATATAACCTTGTAGTGGTGATGGCTGATCCCACTTCTCCATTCCTTGCTCTTTCAAAACTGTCCATTTAGAGTCACTAGATATTGTTCAACTATTGAAGGTGGTATCGAGCAAAGCCTTAGTAAGACTTTTTGCTGTCTCATTGCTTTCACTGTGTATATGCAGGATTGTGCTGTAGACAATTTTCTTCTTTCTTCTTTTTTGGCACATCTTGGATGTGGCTAGTCACAGTTACCAGTCCAGGGCTTTTATAAAGCATTCAGGAATCTGTATTTACTATGAAGTTAGTCTGCATCACGCTCTAGCTCACGGTGGCTAAGCTGTGACCTTACAGCTGCATGGTGCCAAAGATTTTCCAGCTCTGCTTGTCATGGGGATCCATCTCCTGACAGATTGCTTGTCCCTGTACCTTCCCAGTTAAATTTGGATTAACATTCTTGCTGAGCTTCATGTCTATTAGTTAATGAAACTGTATATGTCTACACTAGGTTAAACCCTGTTTTCTACCCCTCTTTATATGATTTCAGTCCAGAAACTTTCCATGTTTTTAGGGTATCAAAGAGAATCCAGGAAAAGCCATAGAAGCAGAATCCTCTTCCTACTTAGAGAAAATCCTTGAGGATGTGATCCACAAGTGCTTTCCTGGCTTTGGCCATTTTCCTCTCTTTTGCTTAAGAAGCTTGTTGATGACAGGAAGACATATACTCAAAAGAGCTGCAGACTGCTTTTCAAATCAGGTCACATTTACTAGTTCCCAAACAAGAGATGTTATCTTGGGGAAATTTTGAAGCTAGTGCCTCAGTTTACCCAAAGCGAACCTTAATCTGCTGTATAACAGGACAGAACCACAAAGTGATTGCTTCTTATATTGGACAAGAAGCAGATTTAAAAACTAATTAACAAAAAAAAAATCCACACTAGTTGGTCCTACAGTCATTGCAGCAGCATGCAACATCTGTCTAGCACACTCTCCAACCACCTGCCTCTGCAATGGCTATGAAGAAGCAAACCATATATCAACTCAGTTTTGTTTTCTAGCCCTGTTTAAAATGGAACAAATCCTGGAATATCTGTCCCATGGGAAATTCCAATATTGCAACATCTGTTTCTGTCAAGAATCAGGCTGAAAATTCTCCATAACAGTTGCTTTGTTTGTTTATGGAAAGAAAAATTTACAAGTATTTCATTTGGAAATGGGAAATGTTGCTATCCATCTCGTTGTGGATGTTACAGCTTTGGGAGTGACAGCCCCATCCCCACCATACGCTGTGC
>JAVSBS010000784.1:13289-39080 GCA_033124195.1 Coracias cyanogaster | reverse complement strand
CCCTGGGCCCCCGCCGGGGAGCGGCCGCGGCCGAGTCTCCGCCCGGTGGCAGCTGCGGGCCCCCCCCCCGCCCGGGGGATCGCCGAGCCCCGGCACCGGAGGCTGGCGGCAGCGCTCGGTGCGCAGCCCGACCCCGGCCCGCATCGCCGCGCCGCGGAGGGTGCCGCTGGGTTCGGCCCCGCGTTTACTCACCGAACGGGAGGGAATCCGCGCTGCAAACAGCGATGAGGAGATGCGCGGAAAAGCTCCGCGGGGCGTTGGGGTGCTGCTGCCGGGATGTGATGCGCTGGAGCGGCGGGCGGGGCGGGCAGGGCCCGGCGGGCAGCACCCCCGGGGCTGCGGGAGCCGGCGGGCAGCACCCTGGCGCTGTGGGAGCCGGCTGGAGGACAGCAGCGGATCCGGGATGGGGCGATGGTGCAGGCAGCGGCTCCCGGGAAGGGCCTCCGTAGAAGTGCGGGGGAGGGAGCTGCTGGAATTTCACCCTTTGATGCCAAGGTTTTCATGGTTACGGAACCATAGAAATGTTGGCTGGAAGCGACCTCTGGAGGTCTCTAACCCAAACGCCCCCTCAGAGCGGGACCCAGGGAGAGCAGGTCACACCAGCCATGGCTCTGTCTGGTTGGGAGTTGAAAACCTCCAGGGCTGGAGGCTCCTCCACCTTCCTGGGTGACATGAGGCAGTGCTGCCCCACTGCCTAGCGCAGGAGGTTCTCCTGGGTCCAGTCTGACCCTTCCACTGAGCCTGACCACTTCTTTCATCATCACCACCCTGTTGTATTGCCTGCCACTGCCAAGAGTTCAGCTCTTGTCATCTTAATAACAGCTGTAAGCTGCAGTCAGATCTGCCCTCGGCCACCTCCTTGCCAAACCAAACAAGATGCCCCTTGCAGTTCTTGTGCACCCGGTGCTGGGCCTTCTTCTCCACATCTCTTTTAAATGGGGGGAGGGAATTGTTAATAATATAGTAAATAACTGTGTTGATATTCATGGATTGTTTCACTCCAGAAATGGGGGTGAGGATGCAGCCTATATTTAGGCAAAATTTCCAAAGCCTTAATGGGGACTAAGAGCCTAAAGAAGTGTCTGGGTTGTCCTAGTCCCACCCCACTGTATAGCAGTTGGGAGATACTGCTGTCCTTGGCTGCACCAGCCAAGTGTCAGGACTGCCTTCGGTCCAGACAGTGTTTTTCATCCTTGGTAGAAAAAGATAGCAGGCAAACAGACTGTGGAGGAGTTACGGTCCTCTTTAGGAGTGCCCAGTTTGAAGGATGTGGTGAGGATAGCAGAAGGAGGGATGCTCTGTTGCTGATTTTCATCTATGGCCATGCAGAAGATCGCAGGCGTCACAGCTCCCAGTGCCTTGCCCTCCACAAACCTTCTGGGGGAAGATCTCTGAAACCCACACAAGCTGTTTCAGTAAGTTAGCGTAGCTCAGCGTGCTCGTATCCCACCACTGGAGTTGCAAACACTTCCGTACTGTGCAATTCTCTCTGCAGCAACTAACGGGAGTTACAGGGGTCCCGGGTTACAGAGGAGCTAAGCTGGAGCAGATGCACTTCAGCTGCTATTACAAGGCTGTCTGTGCATTCAAAATATTGCCTCTTCTAGTTACACAAAGAGAAACTCGGGATTACAGTCCTGTTCGAGTCAAACTAAAGAAAACTAGCAGGGTAACATTTGTACCTTCCCAGTCTGGTTCCCCAATAACCTCTCCATCAGCTATTTGCATTTCAATGGCTTTCCAAGCCTCTGGTAATTGTTGGGGGAGGAGGCGGGTAAAAAGGCTATTCTATTAGAGTTAGATCAGCTTTAGCGAGCCCGAAGGCATGAGAGAGCATCGCAGCAGCTGATGCAACCCGTGACAGTATATTGTTCGCCATTCCGTGTGAGCCTGGGGTGCGCACCAGTGCTTGGGAGTTGATTCATAATTACAAAGACATGTATGAATGTAGCATTGAATTGGCAAGAAGACAGCAGCAGCGCTGCGCTCTGAAGCTGGAGGGGAAACGGGGCGGTACAGAGCCGAGCGTTCATGTTGGAACCATTCATCTGGCTAAAGCCCCCAACATCTGAGGGTGCCGTCCCTGGCTGGTCGTGCCCAGGCAGGGCTGGGGCTGTGTGTGGCAGGGGTAGGTTGTGTCTTTAAGGGAGGCCGAGCCCAAGGCAGCTGGAGAGCCTGGCACTGGCCAGCAAGTGACTCAGCATCGCCTGACCAGAAGTCCAGGCTATTTTTGGTCTGGGATGTGCTTAAGGCAGGCAGACCAGGCTTAAACACTTGCAGTTGCTCCGCAGAGGATGTACCTGTGCCGAGGCTGGAGCCTCGCACGCGTTACATTGTCCAGGAGCCCAGCGCGGTCTTCCCGTTGGATGGCTTTCTTCCGAGCTCAAGGGGGCTATGACCTTTTCATTTTCTTCTCTTGAGCTAGATTAAAGCTGTAATCTTTGAACAGTGGAATAAGCAGTCATCTGAGAAACTTTCAGTGGGAAAATAGACTTGCTTCCCATTCACAGGTATCATGCTTAACTCTTCGTGCTGCCGTTGAAAATCTGCTCCCTGGGCTTAGCTGCTTTTTGTCTCTCTGAGCAGAAATATGTTTAAAGGGAAGGGGAAATGCTGATCTGGAAAGCTAATGCCGGGTCTGACAAAAATCTGATTTGGAAACTTTTTCTTCCTAAATCTATTCAAATAATTTAGCAGGCTCAGAACATGTAATCCGTTAGATCTCAGAGCCCCTGGCAGGCACTAATCAATTACCCTCGATAAGTGATGGGCACATAAAAAGCATCAATTTAGCTGCTACTGAAGTGCTGCTGTTTTAAAAGCGGAATGAGCTGTCATGTGGCAATGCATAGCCTTGCCACACAGTTATCTCTGATGGAAAATGAAAATACTATACTCAATTTTAAAATGAACAATTTCAGAGGCTGAATTACGATTCCATCTGTGTCCATCTCCTGCCTGAGGTATGGTTGTTTTATGATACTGTTTCCAAATGCGACAATTCTTTGTTAAGTAAAAATGTTGCTAACTTGGGTGTCTTTTAAATTCCCTTATGAAGTTGGAATGCATCTGGTCAGATTTTCTAAATGCCTTGTTTTCTAAAGTCTCAATTAAAGCTATGATCCAAGTGGTGCCTTTAAAAGAAAAACAAAAAAAAAAAGGCAGCGAGCAGTGCTATGAGATGGCAGCGCTGCAAACAGCCCCGAGCCTGCACCACCCCAGCAGCTAAAGGACTCGGGGATATTCCCAATCTCTTCCGTCACACCACATCACCGTGGAGAAGGAAGGAGTAGGTTTCCCTGGGCAATGGGCTGGCTGGTCGCCATGCTGCTGGCCCTGGTCCTGTGCCAGAGCCGAGATCCAAAAGACTTTCCTCCTCCAATGGTACAGCTGAGTTGGGGGAAGTGGCTGGGGGTCTCTGGGGCTCAGTCCCCCTGAGCTCGCGGTGTGCTGTGGCTGGCTGCCGGGGCTCGCCCGCTGGAAGTCACGGCTGAGTAGAGCTCTCCATAAACAGACTCACTCCGCTTCTCACCGCCTGCCAAGTGCTACTCGCCGTAACCATCTTCCCAGTCTGGTTCCTTGCAGAATGGATGCATTGGGGGATATTTGTACAAGCTAATTTTAAGTATATCATTTCTCTGCCCAAATAAGATGTCTAGACTCCTGCTATAACCCAAGGTGAGAGGCGGTTTCCTAATCCAGTGCTCTGAATCACAGCCTACAAGATCCCTTGTCTGGATGGGGAGCATGAGCACCTACCTGGGTGCTTAAAATGGGTCTGAATATGCCCTGTTGTGTGCTGGGTCTGCCACGCTACTGCGAACAAGCACAGAACCTCCTTGCTTTGGGTGAATCAAATGCTTTAGCCGCACTCTTAAAGGAGAAATGTTAGTAGTACTCAGGTGGAAATTAACTGGAGAGTGCATTTATTTTTGGCCAGTCCCCTGGGAGCACCTGCCAAGCATTACCTCTCATTTCAAGCCTGGCTGTTCCTGCTGAGAAAGTCTGATGGAGCTTCGAGTCTGGGTCAAGGTGAGCACTTGGCTCTTCATCAGCTGTCTGTGCCATTTAAAAGGGAAAGAGGAAAGAAAGCTAAGCAGCAGATCGGGTGTGAGGAATGGTGTGCTCGTGCTGAAGAGCGCAGGAATGAGAAGGAACAGGGCTGCTCGGGTATGGTTTATGTACTGATTAAATGCACCTGCCTGTCCCCAGGCATCACTGTACAGCTTTAGAATAAAAATCTTGAATTGTAAGTGAAAGAAAATTAATTCTGGCCTTGTCTACTCTGGGATGATAGCCAGCTGCTTAAATAAGGTGCGTGTGCACCTGTTTGAAACTGGAGTAACGGACACAAGCCATGGAGCCTATGTAAAATGTTTTTGAGAGTCATTAAAGCCGTTGTGTGGCCATGCTTGGATATCCGCCACGAGGACTTTGGCATCAGAGTGATCAGGCTCTTCCTTTCTGTGGGAACATGACTGGAGTGTGCCCAGGGATGTGCCTTGCAGGGTGCGTGGAGGTCCCTGGTGCCAAACGGGAGCTGGCAGGGCCAGGCTGCCTCCTGCTTCCCAGCACTGTGTGGCTGGGAGCGTGCTGGTCCAGTGCTGGTCCCTGTGCTGCCCTTCTGGTGGCAGAACTCGTGGGCAGAGATGGCGGGGACTTTATTTTCTCAGAATAATTGTGATCTCAAATGGAAGGACGCTAGGGCATTGGGGTCAATTCACTTCTTTTGCAAATGCATTAGAAACTCATGTTTGTTCTCTAGATTCCTGAAAAGCAGAAAAACCTGGTGGGTTTTTTTTATTTATTTTATTTTCCACCAGGGACAGAAATCGCTGGCTGAGAATCTGAGGCCTGAACCCAAAGAAAACACATCTCAAGAAGCAGCATAACTACTGCTGCCAAGGTTTTTATTTTTTTTTCTCAGCCTACTCCAGAAGTCTGCAGAATCCAAAAGGGGCTACAAAGTGTAAGGTGACGTTCAGTGAATCAATGAACAGCTGTAAAAGAGCTTTCCTGCCTTTCCCTGCAGTTAATAACTTCGTTGCACAGAACTTAGTTTTTCAGAAAGACCTCATGTGTTTTTTGGCTGACTGAGGACTGGCAAGGTATGTTCATAGTTATGAACAGGGAGATTTTTTTTTTTTGAGAGAGAGAAAAACCCCAAACCTTCAGACAAACAAACTTGCTTTCACCAAAACTTTTGTTCTTCTTGCTGAGAGTGCAAGTGCACTGCAGTAAAAAAATGGTGCATAGAGCAGCCTTATTCTTCCTGAGAAGTGTGGAATTTAAGTGCAGAACAGGTAGTGTCAGGCAGTCAAGGCGTCTGCTTGGTTTTCTTCCCTCGCACTGGACAGGCATGATCTATGTGGCTGGGTTTGTGTCATGGTGGGGTGGGCACTGGCAAAGAGCAGATATGACTCATTGGCTGATACTGCCTGGGAGGAAAGCGGTTTTGTTGCCAAAGGCCTTCTTGGCTCGTGAACCTAAAGGAGACTTTTAGCACAGCTCAATTGTACGTGTCCCTTGGGAAAAGTTTTGAGGCCAAAACCACTAAAAAACCCAGACTCTTTCATCTAAATACAGACCTAGGAAATTACTGTGGTCTAATATGCACTCTGTCTTGTACAATATTATACCTCTTTTGTAAACAAGGGTTTGTTTGTTTACGCATCATTCTACCTGTAATGGAAAAGTTCCATCAAGTGTAACAGAAATTACGTGCAGAGAAGGAAACTAACACTTACAAAATCCCAGAACTTTGGGATGATTCTTAAGTTGTTGTGTGGGGGTTGTTTTTCTTTTTTTTTTTTTAGCCTTGCCATAAAATTTTGAAATTGGACAGTGATTTTACATTAAATTTTGTTACACATTCAAAACCCTATTGAGAAGTGTTCATGTGTCTGGTACTTTCTCTGTGACTCTTCTGTAAATGTGAGAGAGAGTTAAAAACCCCAAGTGTTGGAGATGGACAAGTTCTTCTCAGAAGTTGTTCCCTTGTTGGGACTGTTCAGGCTTGCTACAGGCTGGTCATCTCTACCATATTAGCTGGATAGATATGAATTTGATGTTTTAAAATTAGTGTTATGGGAGTAATTTTCTTTTTATCAGACCCTGGGGGCACATATTAAGTGCTATTATGTGCTATTATGTGTGACTTAAAATTAGGAAAATCCATACAATTCAGGCCCTTTTCCCATGTTTTTTGTTGTGTTCTTGGGCTGGTCTCCACCGATGGAGTATATGACCCGATCCCTACTGGTGGACCTCGTGGTAACATGAGTCAGTGTGGAAGGGTTCAACGTGGTGTTAAATGAGGTTATTTGCCTACAAACCCAGTTATTTCTACTGCTGATGCCATAGAGTGGATCTCCAGGTGCAGCAAAACTCCAGGGCTAGCAAAAAGTGGAGCTGGTGCGTGTTTGACTGCTGACTTAATGAAAAGAAAAAGATCTGACACTATTTTGACATGTGCCTGAAGTGATTTTGTTTTACACTCATATGGCTTTGAATTTTTTTCCTATCTTAATGTTAACCCTTTTGCTTTCCCTCTTACTATTGCAGATGTCATAACGCTTTCCTTCCCCTCTTCTCTCCCCGCTCACCTCCTATATTATTTAACATTTTCCTGATCTGGGGGGAATTTAACAACCTTATTTCATCCAGTCCTAGTCTACGTTTCAGCTGGACGCATGCGGCAACATCAAGCCCACTGAGATGCAAAGAGCAAACGCTCCCCAGCAGAGTGGGCTGATACGCCGGGCAGACCTTTGGCTGCCGGCAAGTGATTGCAGAGTGTAAACCCTGCCCATAGTGAAGAACAGAGCAGCCTCTCCTCTCGCACAGGCGTTGGCAGGAAGCGTGTGCGAGCACGTGTGTATTCGGGTCAATGCTGTTCGACCCAAGTTTTGTCCTCTGCTTGTCAGCCCAGGTGCTCTGGGCATAAAAAGGAGCTATCTTTCTGCTAAAGATCTTAACAGCAAAATAGACTCTTGTTGCTAGACCCTGATGTAACAGCCAACTTCCATGCCCAGAGAGAATTCCCACTGATGTCAAAGGTTTTATTTCAACAGAGAAATCAGTAAGCGCTGCAGATTTTGGAATATTATCAACATTAAAACAACAGCCTGGACTGTGTTTTCCCTGCTGTTGTCATGTGAAGCACTTAGGGGTGACTGTAAGTGTAAGTGTCTGTTACTCTTTCATTTTGTTCATTTGATGGTAGAATTGCTGTCTGCTTAGTTAATTAATTTCTCCTGGCTGTGTTCCGGTCTCTCACACAACACCGGTTTAAAAAAAAAGTCTCTGAGAGTGAGACAATGTAATGTGAATCCACAAAAGTTGTTAGAGGGACCTGAGGGAGATGAGAGGTTATGAAAGTTGATTTTATTGTTTTAAAATGTTTTTCCTGTAGAACACAAGTGGGAGTGCCACTACGGAGTCAGCCGTCGGAGCAGCTGAAAGGGACGGAGTTTGGTTGACCTGCTTGGAAACCCATTATGAAATTCTGCGACAATTCACTGTAAGCAAGTTTGTAAGTAATGGAGAGGCTGCTTCTTTCCCATTCAAAGCTGTCGGGCCTCTTTACCGCTGGGGTGAGGTTTGTGCTGTCTCCTGCAGCCCTGCTCTGGGAGCTCAGGCTGCTCTTTAGACTCCGTTGCTGTTCCTGCCATGGTCAGGCTGTGAGCTGTTCCTCGGCAAATAGCACCAATGATAATTAAGTTTTCATTCCCTCATCTTGAACCAGCTGCAGAAGTGTAAATATTGTTACTGCTGTTTTACAGGTGAGGAGAAGATGAGAGAAATGTGATGTGCCTGGAGAGCTCAGCCCTGTGGCCGCACTGTGAACTGAGCAGCTTGAGCCGATGGGGAGAGGCTGGAGAAGAGATCCCCTGGGTCATCACTGCTCCCAGAGAGGCTAAGGGACCCCAAAATGCCACCCGCTTGGCTCCCTGCAGATCAACACCAGCTTTGATTCTCGTGTTGCTAAGCTGTTGCATTGCTGGTGGCATGAGCAGCTGTGGTTTGCCTTGAGCTGAGGTGTGCAGGCAGTGTGCATCTGGAGCCCAGGCTGGTGGGGCTCTCATGCTGCTGTGGCCAGGTGTTCGAGCAAACACCCACCATGGTTCTTCCTTCTTAGCATCTCTCCATGGTCTGGGAGAGTGCTTGGCCCCTCGGTGCTGGTTGCATAAAGACTATAAAATGGTCCATGTCATCTGGTGTGTTTCTGAGTGTTGTGGCTCCTTGGGAAAGCTCTGCTGTGAGCCTACTGTCTTCCAGATGCAACGTCTACCATCCCCGCTCCTCCCGGCGGAGCCAGTGCTGTCCCTGGTGGGAGTGTTTGCTACATCAAAGCCCTGGTTTGTGCTGCGAGCCGATGATTTCTCTGGTATATTTACACTTGTAAGGGAAGATTTTTTTTTCCCACCCTTGTAAATATCACGGCACTTCTGTTGCTTCTGTGCCTGCCCATCTGTGCACCATTTTCACTTGTACTGACTCATGTTCACAGAGTAGTAAGAACCGGCTTTAAGTGTTTTAATTTCCGCATTAGAGTGTGGACCCATTTTGCTTTTCCAGTTAGCTCCTAGGCAGCTGAGCCCTGGGTTTTCTTTTTTCTTAATGACCTCTCTGGACTCTGTTGGGTTGGTATAGATTTTAATGGAGTAGTTAGCATTTTTTCATTCAGATTTTTGCAAGACTTCCCTTCCCGTGTTTCCTGGATTTGTTCTCTGTAGTGAGATGTGCTTTCGGCATGACCAGAAGTCACTGGGTGCGTGCCTTCTCTGAAAGTGGGTACAACATCTTCAGTCTGTCATAAGGTTTCAAGTTCAGATATTCCAGAAAAAGGAAGCATTAGGTTAAGATTCTTTATGCAGATTGCATTCAGGCCCATTGCGTTGCGCTGTGCTCTTTTTAATGAGTGATCACGCACTCATTTTCTTCATCTCCATCTCTTTGCATAACCAGAGTGGACAGCAGCTGCTTACTGAAGAGCTCTTGATTATTTTGGCTTGGCTTTGCTACTCTGTGTGCACCCAGGGTTATCTTCATTGTCTACAGGTCAGACCTTGCTTTGGAGGTAGGCTGATCACAGACTCGTTTTAGTAACTGCTTTCCTAATGTTCACTGAGATGTAGTGTCCGTATCATCACCCAACTTGAGCTATCTCCTAGGTCTTTTCTGGCCTGGTACCACAGAAGCCCTGCAACCAAAGGGCATATGTGCAATGAAAGTCCTACCAAACCCTGCAGCCACAGGAGCATCTTTGGTTACAGTCAGATGCTGTAAGTGTTGCCTCACCAGTGTATCTGACACAGAGGGGCACAGAGCTTGCTCAGCATTGAGGATAGTCAAAGTAGCTGCTGAATCTCTGCTGCATATGTGTAAACAGCAAATATATATATATATATATATATAAAGCCTGAGGCTGAAAACAGCCAAATTATGATCCTTTTTTCCCCCGTAAGAATATGAAAAGACATGTATTTCACAGCAGTCAAGTCTGCCAGTACTTGAAGTTACTGCTTTTAGAAGCATAGAGATGTGAGAGCATTTCAGTAAATGACAAAAAGATCCTTTTAACAGGGACAAAAAAGACTGTTTTTCCTTAAACATATTCTTGGGAAAGACTTGAGCCATTTCAGCTAAAATGAAAAAGTTTAGCCTGAAGCCAAACCCAGATGGAGAAATTGTCAGCCCAAACAATTAATTATAGCTGAAGTTATGAGCAACCAAAACTGGAGTTATACAATAGTCAACTGTAATTACAGTGGTGCTTTCAACTCTGCTTATAGCATTGGCACATGTGTCAATTTAAGCTCTTGGGTGACTCTCTCGGGAAGAGCCTTCTTGCAGAGCTGTGTTTAAACCCCAGCTTGCTGATTTGAGGTGATGGGAGCAAGCATTTCACACCAGAAATAGTCTGCTTCTGAAAAAGGAATTAACTGGTGACTTTCAGAGCAGTGTCTTGTCTGTGTTCAGTGTTTAGCCGGGGTCAGGTTTAGCTGGGCTATTATGTTTCTGTTGCATGTGGGATGAAGGGCATCATGAAGAGAGAGCCTCCTCTGACAGGGAACAGCTCAAGTATTAGGAAGCTGGGCTGGCAGAGATTAATGGGGCTGCATCCCATCTGCAGTATCTCCATCTGGGCAAGGCTTTCCTGGGAAACTGGAAGATAAGCTCCTGATGATGGAGGTTGTTGTAAAAGTAGTTCCTTGCTTAGCAGGGAGAACACATCAAGACTGCAAGTGTGTCCTGAACGAATGGTTCCTCATGGAGATGTTCATGCCACTCACAATCACAGGTGAGCATTTTAGAACCTTGCATGTGGGGGAATAGTCTCACCTCCATCGGGTGCTAAATTGAGCTGTGTGTGAACTCTCTCAGCAGTAGAGGTAGTGCTGACAAACAGTCATTTTTGGTGATGAAAGGAGCACAGGTGAGAGGAAATTTTGTGGGAGGAGATCCTGCTCTGAATTTCTTGTGGAAACCATAATTATGTGATTCAGTGTAGAGAGGTACAAGGGTTTCAAATGTAAGCTATAAAAAACACTTAGGGAAGCAGCCTACAGATGAGGCTGCTCATTCAGACCTTATCTACTCATGTGGGAGCGTGGAAATCTTAGCGCTCCACCTTATCTCTTCTCCCCTGGGAGATCAGCGTTGAGAGTTTGACCTCTCGCTTGCTGTTTCAAATCAAACCCAGTGTAATAGTGGCTCTGGCCATGCCGTGCCTTAAACACTTAATGAAATAGTCTTGTTCCCTGCCCTTGCGGGTAGAAATATGTCTTGCCAAAATACCACTTAAGTGGTACCTGGAAGATAGTCATAACAGAGTAGAGCTATGGGAGAAACATCCTCCCTTCCTCCAGGCTTTCCCCACAGCTGCAGAGCTTAGGATGTTGGAGGCTGTGAAGGTTTGTCCCTCTGCTTCGGGGCAGCTGCTATTTTGTTTATGAAGACGGTCTCTGTTTCTGTGCTTGCTCCTGGGCTTCTGCAGTTCCCTGCAGACTTAAACGAGCTTTAAATCAACATTGATTCAAAGCATTCAGCACAAGGAGATCCCAGATCTGGAATGGATGTTCTCCAAAAGCGAGGGCACCTTGATGCCAGCATGGGAGTATCCATGCAAAGCTCTCAGCCAGAGCGGGCCCAGGATCTATTTTGCTTTCTCACACTCGGTGCTGGTATATTTTAAAGGATATCAAGCAGCAAATGTGGCAAAGGGGAAAAATTGTTGCAGACTGTATTTGGCAGAAAACCAGTAAAGATAAAATACCATACGTTCTGTGCAATGAACTCCTACATAAATGATTCATTCACTAGAACACAGCTGGGGTCAACACCTTCTATTTGAATAGCCCAAAGTTATGCAAATATTTTTATGTGGATTTTCTCAAAAAAAAAAAAAAAAAACCAAAACCAGTATATTCTGTTCCAATAAAAAAGCTCTTTATCTGTGTAACTTTTAAGAATCAAAATCCCACAAGAACAGTGTCATCGTGTTATGCACATATATACAGCAGCTGAATAGCTAGAAAATGACAAGATATACCCTAGAGATGCAAACTCTGAAAAGATTGCTTGTTTTCCTCTGTATTACCAGCCAAGTCTGTTCTACAAATTGTGTGTGGTGGAGATCACACTATTTCAAAATATCAAATTGCTAATTAAAGAAACTACTCAAGGAAACTTTCCAGTAGAACAATATATGCAGTGGGATAATAGTAGTCACTATTTCTTTAATGAGTTTCTTTCCTAACCAGAATTTCTTACAATACATTCAGTGCAGCCATTCAGTTAGATTATTATGAATCACATGTGTATTATTTCTGATTCGGTATTAACATAAAAACTTCTGATGAACCATAGTATTACAAAAACAGGCCTAGTGCACAGAATACAATATCATTCCTGCAGATAAAAGCTTGGAAATGAAGGTCCTTATGCAGCAATACAATTTAATATGTTAGTCTCTAGGCTTAATTTGCAAAGGTGCTGAGAAATTACAGGTCCAACTGAGGCCAAGAAGAGCAGGGTGTCTCTGGACGGTCAGATATGTTGATCCACAGCATGAGCATTGCTCTGCAGTGCAGCATTGCATTCTGTAGGATCTGGATCAGCAAAAGGTAATGGGAGGGAGAAACCTTTCTTGGGGGGTGTTCTCAAAACATGGTTGGTTGAGTTGGAGATTTTCTTAAATACTTCTATTTTGCTCTAGAAAAGTAATTTAGCAATGTAATCTGAGGGACACTAGATACAAGACTTCATAAAATGATGCAGGTAGATCAAGTCAAGCGAACAGTAGTTTAGTTGTGTAGCAGAGAAGAGCAGAGAACGTAAGAGATCTCTTAAATCCCTTCTTCCTCATTCTGTGATAGGATGGTGGTGAAAATATTCCCTTCAGGTTCTGAATAGAAGTTGACAAAATAAGGTGGATTTCCAAAAATATTCCGAGAAGGCAGACAGCTTTTTCGGTGGTTTGTTGGTGGTAAATAGGTGGTATTCTTGAAAATCCTTCATTCCCGCGTAAGAAGTTGTCTAGTGCCTTTCATTTTCTCTGGTGAACAACAATAACTTTTTGATCTTGGGTTTTGCATTCCCAAATACCCATTCTTCATATTCCCTTCAGGTAAAGAGAGCAAACAACCCATTAAAGCAAAGAATGCAAGAGCTTCCTAGTATAAAGGTAAGACTTTTCTTCCTCATATGTTTGAAGTGATTACCAGGCATTAGATAAGTAGTCCTTGATGAGTCCTTGGTTTGAATCATACTATCTCACCACACAGCCAGAGACCTGTGGAAAGCCTGTTCTTCAGCTGCCTTAAAAATCTCTCTTGTAGCCTCTGGTGCTCTGAATGACTTATCCTCTTCATTATCATCAGACTAGATTATAATGATAGTGTTGGTATAATGGCTTTGGATGGCTCTTCCATAGCTGGTCTTCACCCTGGTGCTGGTTACTGTGACTCTTCTGCATTCCCTTGTAGTGATTGACTCTCATTCCTTTCCAAATAAGAACTAAAACAAACCCCATGGAAATGAATCATTTGGAGGAGGACAGCAGCTTCGTTTGGCTGTTATTTGAAGACAGTGGAGCCAAATCCTTCAGGTAGGGCATCAGATGTACTTAAGAAAACTTAAATACATGAGCTAATATGATTCTCTGTCCATTTTGGCCAGCGGAACGGGACCAGGGTGCTAATTCCTCTGGTTGCAGATGGACCAGACTGTTACAAAATCAATTTGTTTCTAAACATCAGTAGGACACTACTGTGGTCAGGCCACGTGTGCCATTGTTTTCTTGGCATCTAAGCTTCACTTGGATGTTTGCCATGAGAGTTAGTGACTTGGTAAGCTATTTCCAAATATGACCTGTGGCATATGACTGAGTTCAGGGAATATGGATCAGTTTAATTCCCATGTGTCCAAAGCACCCTGTCAAATACTTAGAAAAATATTGGACAATCTAACAGGTCAGACTTCACCCATCAGGTCCAGACTTGGCTCTTTTGTCTCTAATGTCTAACAGGCAAGCCAAAATCTTAGTCCAATCACCGCTGTCCTCAGGAGCTCCAAAATGTGGATTCTGTCTACTGGACAAATTGTTAGTCTGTGCTTTAAAAAGCAAATAAATGTTGATGGTGGGACTCCTTCATCCCAGGAAGAAGTCAGGAAAGAAAGATGGGAAGGATTAAAGACCAGTATACTTGTCTGCCTTCCTCAGAGCCATCTTCAGCCCCTTCTCTCCTCTCAGTCCAGAAGGCATTGTGCGGGATCTGAGAGTTACTGGTCTGGGAAGCTGTTGACACCTGAAAGATGGAAAGTGTAAAGAGAAGAAGTTGGTGAAGGGCAGCAAGTGACCACAGAGTCCATCGCCATTGACCATGGACCCTTTTGTTTTGATTTTCTTGGTGATGGGTACTCCCACACCACCTCAGATGCTTTCCCATTTCCTGCCTTGCAGAGCATTGCTCTTTGCATCTCAGTGGACTTATTCTCCTCCTTATCTAATTTTAATTAAAGCTCCTTTCTCCTCTCCCCTCTCCCCCCCCACCATAATCAATTGAAGAAAAATGAGCTGGTAAGTCATTGTTTTTACCACTCTGGCAGCAAACGAATGTTATGTCTGGCACGCTCGGCACCAAGTCAGAAAATGAATCAGCAGCTGTTGTGACAGAAGCTTTTTCCTGAATGGGGAAACAGAGACAAAAAGAAAACAGGCCAAGGAGAGGTTTCTGCAGTGGGCACTGCCAGCCCAAAACTGCCATGCAGAATGTCTTTGCCCTTGGGTGGGGAGGACAGTCCAGCCACCAGCAGGGCCTCCCCTTTGTGCCCCCAGCATGGTGGTGGGGCCAGGAGATGCCAGTTTATGACTGATGCCAGCTGGGGGCTGCTGCCCATGCCATGCCTGGGAGGGCAGCAGCAGGACAAAGTGCCCCAGCACCTTGGCAGGGAGCTGGTGGTTTAGGGGAAGCAAGAGTGACCCAAATCCCTGCAGGTCTTCCTGAAAGCCCCATCTCAGCCAGGCAAGCAGTGAGGTGTTTATGTGGGTGCATTCAGTGGGAAACACTTATTTGTCCCAGGACTGCACTATGGCATGGTTTGCTTTGTGCCCATCCATGAGAAAAGGAGGAATTATTTGTTTGTGTCTTGATGGACTCGTACATAGTTAAGCGGCAACCTTGCACATATTGGACTATTGGATTAATGGATGAACTGGATGATCTTAGAATCATAGAATCATAGAATGGTTTGGGTTGGAACAGACCTCAAAGGTCGTCTAGTTCCAACCCCCCTGCCATGGCAGTGACACCTCCCCCTAGACCAGGTTGCTCAAGGCCTCATCCAACCTGGCCTTGAACATCTTAAAGGTCTTTTCTAACTTAAATGATTCTATGATTCTATGATATTATACACAGCATGCTCTGAGCTGCAGCCTCCTGGAGGAAAGAGTGGTTTATGGTACCCCCAGATCATCCTCATCCTTTTTCTTTGTCTAGCAGTTAACTTCTCACAAGGACTCAATTTGCTTTGTGACCTTTGTCATCTGCTGTTTCTTTCACGCCAAACATTTGAGGGCACATGAGAAATGTTTTTGACTAATATTATGGCCTTGTTAATATATTGCAAACTATTTCTACAGCAGCAGCATCAAAATTTTATCTGCTAAATAAATATTGCTGGGCTAAGCTAATAGGCAGAGTCGATCTGGAGGCATTACCGACTGGAGCAGACACAAGGTCCACCTGGAGAGCAGCACTATTCAACAGGGCCATGAGTGAGACTGGAGCTTCAGCAGGTTTGTCAGAGACAGAGAATCCTCTCCTTGGACACGGCTGCTTTTGCTAGGGCATTTTTAATGGGAATAACAGACAGCTGAGCCAGCTGAGCTGGTGGCTTGCAACCTGAATAGCTTCAGTAAAGTCCAAAGGGACAGCGTGGGGTTGTGAGTCAGGGCAGAGTTTGCCCTGGGTTCCTGGAGACAATTATCACAATATTTATAGGTCCTTTCATGCCAAATGGACAAGCGATGTGTTTGTCCTTTCCCTGTCCCTATAAATTCCCACCTCACCTCTGCAAAACAGTGTGTGCTTTAATGCCTACTCTGTCACAGGTAGGAACAGGGGTTTCTTCTGTGGCATGACTGGAGGGACTCTCTCTACTCCTGGTTTTCTCTTGTTGAGCATACAGAGATGTTCACAGTCCAGCCCATGGCCTCACCATGCCAGAAATCCCTCCTGGTTTTGGCTGGTCTTTGTGTGGGGTGCGATGGGTTGTTTTATGTTAGAAGGACTGAGTACAACAATTAGGGGAAGAATAAAGCTAGGGGTCAGGTCTGTGTGATGTTTTGTGTACTAACTGACAAGGTTTTCATGATGTTGCGTGCTTTGTATTTCCCTTTCAGCTCCCTTCACTCCAGTGCTAGCTCCATCATCCCCATCCAATAAAATGCTGGTTCGTCTGCTCTGTAAAAACCTGCAGTCCCATGGAAATGCTGGGCCCAAAGCACCTGCAACTACACGGGGTTACCCAGCCTGGGGAGGAGAACATGGTACTGGCAGCCTGGCCCACCACAGTCATGGAAAGGTGTTTTGATAGAGATTTGTTATTTACTGACCAAAGCACTGATGTGACAAACAGTCACAGCCTCAGACATACCAGTCCTCTGAGTCCTCAATTAACTGACTTATATAGGAAAAAAAATCGAGAAAGAGATAGATTGCTCTAATAGGTGTGGTTACTTTTTCTTTCATTTCAGTTTTTGTTTATGACTTGTGTGACTGGAGGGTTTAAAATCCATCAAGAGGGACCCATTAGACATCACTTTCTAGGAACACTGCTTTTCATTATAGTATTATATAATTTATTTTATGATCTTGATCCTGATCCTGCAAAGCCTTTCCATCACATGTAGGTGCAGTGGTGCTCTCGTCACTCAGGTGGCTGCGCTCAAGTGACCCCAGCCCTGCTGGAGCAGGGACAGGACCCCGTTATAGCCCAATGGTGCCCCAGAGGCTTCTTCAGCTCCCAGGTAGCTTCATCCTGAGCTGCTGAAGTCTATCGGAGACGGGCCAATCCTTCAAAGTATTTTCACATGAATCATTTCTGAGTGGACTTCAAGTGAATTAATTCTGTTTGCAAATGTGAAAAGGAGGAATGGTGTGCTTCTGGCGAGCATGTGCCCTGCCCATTGAAATAGTGTGGAAGGACCTCTTCCAACCAGCCTCATGCATGTAAAAAGTATTGGGCCTGACTCTTAAGGTGTGCATGCAGCTTGCTTTGCAGGATTTACTGAAATCGCTCCTGATTTGCTCCAGGCTGTGATTACATGAAAGGAAAATGAAGTTCATCGATTGTCTAAAGAATCAAAATCAAAGCTGGAGGAGAGAAAGGTGCAGCGAAATTTCAGGACTGACTGGCCATCTGTGCAAGCATCAGCTATCTCCTAACCAACAGGCAGAGTCCACCTCCTTCAAACACTTACTGCTGAGCTTGTCAGCAGCACTGACAGCACCAGGTTCTCTCGCAGCAGCACCCGCAGGCATAGCTCTGCTGTTTTAAAGGCTTTCAGGATTAGGCTAGGGCTCCTGCACAGCTGCGGTGCCTTGCCCCTACTTTACATCCACTGAAAGATTTTTGAATGGACTTCAGAAGCCATTAGGAACCCAAATGTCGACCTGCACTTGCAAAATGTCTCTGGTTAATGTTTTCCTACTGACGCTCGGCTTTGCTCCCCGCCTGCCAGAGTTTCCTGTGACCTATTTGAAATATCACTCTCCTAAGTGAAAATGTGCCTCTCTTTTTCAAACTTGCAAAACTCACAAAAATAAATAGCCTAATTTGGCCAGTTAATAGCCCTCTCCTGGGGCTCCTCTCAGCAACTAAGAGGCCTTTTAAATACAACATTTGTGACTGCGTCATTAAAGCTCTGCATGATCCAAGTAGACTAAACCAAAAAGAAAGAAATGCCTTATTTGATCTAAGTTTTCTTTTCTTTTAAATAGTGACACTAGAGACCCATTTATTTTTAATTACACAATTGCTTTATTAAAAGCCTAAATTCTGCAGTCCCTAGTCATTGCTCAGGCAAAACTATCATTGAAGGAAGGACCTGTAGGAGTCAATCCTAAAAATAGGGCAGCTGACAAAGTCTGCCTTTCAAAATGGGTTTGCTTTATTTTTGAAGGGTTTCCCAAGTCAAAGAGAACTTACCTCTGCTTTGCTTTTCAGTTCTGCAGCAATTTGAAAGCTGAATATAGGAAAGCAGTCGCTCCAGAAAGCAAAACCAACCTCTGTTTTCCTTTCAAGTTGGCTGTGCTGCCCTTTCCACCCTAAGACACCACCCTCTACATAACCACGTTACTATTTACCGGCACAACAAGGTATGTACAAGAGTTAGCTCCAGCTCTGTCCAAACATATCTCTGACCCTGAGCCAGCTCAGGCTGGTGCTCCCCAAGCAGAGGTCTCCCTCCTATCTACCCATGGAATGACTTGCACTGTGCCCAAATGAGCTGTGTGAAGCCCTCAAGCTATCAGCCGGATTGCTGGCCCCTAAACTGGCCCCGGGCTCCTACCAAGCCCAGAACCTCCTGCAAACCCTCCATGGAACGGGGTTTGTGCTGCTGTGCAGAGCTATGGGTACTGCTGTAAGAGCAGGTGAGCACACCTCAAGACCTGCAGCACCTCTCTGCAGCCCTGGGGAGCAAATCCAGCTGCTGCGAGCCTGATGGACAGCAGGATTGATCCTGTGCCACCCAAATGCATTTCTGTCTTTGGACTCCATGTGAAGGGTAGGTGTTCTTGCTGGGTTAAGATACTGCTGCTAGCAGTAGGAGAGGGAGCAGGCTAGCCAGCCACATATACTGGATTATATTCCTGGGCTAAATTCCAGAGCCTTCAATTTTATTATCTAATTACTGAACCAAACTCATTCATCTTTATTTTTCAGTCTTACCCACAGATCCCAGTTTAAATGCGGCTCTGCTACATGAAGTACAGCCTTGGCACTCTCAGCTTGGAAAAATTCACGGTTTCTCAGCTTTATTCACTCAGACTGTGTTTTTCTAGTGTAAAGGATGCATGGCAGAAATCCCAGCCCCGGTCAGTGGCAGAGGTGTGCGTTAGGCGCTGCTGAAATGGAGATGGCTGCATTATCACAGGCAACTGTACCAGGGGGAGCCAGAGAAAGAAAATAAGCCTCTAATTTTATGTGAATGTTGTGTAGCTAGATGTAGTCTTCATCACCAGTGTGATGCATCATTAGATTGCATACAGGGCTTTGTGGTGTGGCTCGCCGCAATATATGGCTTTATTACCAAGTATAAACACCAAGAGTTAGTAAATAAAAACAACAGGGTGGGGGGGAAGATCACCCCAGAAGTTAATGACACATCAGGAATATATCCCCGGAAACCAGAGCCCAAGTTCTCGTGTCCCATCCTTTTCCTCTTCAGGTCAAAGACAGAGCTTGCCCTTGGCCTGCGGTTTTGGAGTGCCCATGGCTAACCCGCGGTGTGAAACCCTCTGGGGAGGGCAGCGGTGTGCTGAACGAGCCCTCCTCTCCATATGTTACTATCATGCCTATGAAATCCATGTACTATGCTGGGACAGAGGCTTCCTGATCAGCATAACCCTGCCCCTGGGAGGGGCTTAGCCTATAAATATGCTGGTTTTTTCTGTGCTCCTTGCCTTTATTTCCTAAGGGAATGCAGATACTGGCAGGTTCAGTGGGCATCCAGAGCAGGTAAATGGCTAAAAAGAGCTGAAGTAGGAAACTTTTCTCCTGATCCAGCAGTATTCATGTTTGCTTTCCAGTTTGCAGGGCCTAGGAGGGGAGGAGGGAAGGGAGAGATGGCAGATGCTGCAGAGCATGAGGCTGCTGTTTTGCCAGCTTGCTTTCAACTTAGCAAGACATGGGAGAGAAGCCTCATGCAGTCTTTCTCCCTCAGAGGCCTCTTGCAGAAGAAGTCCTTCTGGTACCATGTGCCCAGCCCCCCTGAGCTGGAGTTGAGGGGCTCTGCCTTGGAGGAGGCTGGGGCAGAGATGCAGATGCTTTGTGGAGTTCCATCTGGCCTCTGGGCAACCAACTGCTCCCAATTCTCAGCAGACAGCGCAGCTGGGACAAGGAGCAGGCAGGAAGATGTTTCGTGCTGTGCTGTGCCAGGAGCCTGAAAGCAAAAAGCTGCTCAGCAGGGCCGAGAAGTCGTGTCGCAACATGGGTAGGTACATGGCAGGTAGGGTGCTCTGTTCTGGCCTGTTCCGGTGGAGTCAATGCTCCACAGAGAAGTAGTGGCACCTTCTGCAAGACAGGCCTCACTTCATGTGGAATAGCACATGGGAAGGAGCCTCCTGGAGCACAGCGCGTGGAAACTCCAGGACATGGAGCAGAAGGGGAAATGGAGACAGGTCTGGTCAGGAGGAGGGAAGGAGCAGTGGCAGGAAAGGCTGCTACATCTGGTAGTGCTGCATCTGAACTCTGAGTGCGCCTGGTAAAAACCTGCCAGGCTCACAGAAGCGTATTGTGCTTGCAGAGGCTTTGCTCAGGGATGCTTTCACAGATGGCCACAATTCAGTTCATTCTGCTCGTCTGGTGGCAGTGTTACTTCTCCTGTTCTTGTCTCTCCACTTGCTGCTGTCTAGGCTTTCTCCAAGCAGAGACCAGCTGACTTTATCTTCCCAGATGTTTCTTATGATCTCTCCCATTCTAGCTTTTATCCCTGACCACAAGCAGCACTTGGAACAATTAACACCTTGTGCTCCTAACATCTTATGGTTTACAAGGCAGCTGGTTACTAGGGCAACAACTGCACTTTTTTCTTTTGGTATATTGACTGAAAATCAACATTTTATATTAAAGGAAAAGAAACATAATATTCTCTCTAGCCACAGTGAGTTACAACACCATCTCTCCTGTAATCAAGATATTGCTGAATTATGGTGCTATAAACAAACACTTCTGATATAACTACAAACACTGTGGGACATGTAACACATTGGCAGTATATTTCAAGTGACAAACTCATTTATTGTGGGGAGTGGAGGGAGAAAAACACCTTTCCAGAAGCCACGGCAAGGACTTACAGCACAGAATGGCCAGAGCTTAAGGACAGAGAAGCAAAGTAATTCTACCAACCTGACTGGAATAAAGCACTTCAAAGTATGAAGAAGATCAGAGCAGTACCAGTAGCTCAGAAGGTGAGGACACAGGACTTGATTATTCTCTCCCTCCCACTGGCATAAATCAAGATTATTTCCACAGCACTTAATAGAATCACCATGCTGTGAGACTGGTCTAACAAAGTAGCTCCCAGGAGGTTGAGGAAGCGAGCCCAGAGCTATCCTATAACGTTAGCAGGCCGATGTGGAGGCTTCTTTGCTTGCAGGTGGGACTTGAGTAACAATCATGAATCATTAAGGTACATAACTACCTGAGAGATCAAAGTGAGCAAGAGCTCTAGATGTGAAACTAGCTTGTGCCAGATGCTGTGGAGGCAGAGGACAGGCTGGGAGCTACCTGCCAAAGAGGTTTCATCTGTTGCTGTGTTCCACGTGGCTGCTGTGGTCAGTGGGATTGGAAGAGAGCCATCATCTGCTTCCTCCATGGTCTGCCAGCCCTTGTGTTTGGTGAGTTTCAGGTCATGAGACTTCCTCGGCCAAACAGGGTGATTTTATATGCTGTTTTATTATGTCATGACGTGCTGGTCTGTTTTGGTAGTGATCTGCTGCCCAAGTTGTTAAATATGTGCAAGCTGTCTCCTGGCTGTAAACAGGACCATGTTGGAGTGAGGGAAGAAAGCTGGGCTGGGCAGATGTTCAGTAACTCCCTAGCCACATACAAAAGGACATCCATGCCATGCAGTGGTAATGGGAGAAGGAATGGAGCGATATTGCCTCCCTACATCCCCTTGGTAAACCTGCCCCTGGAAAATATAATGTACATAAGGATCTGTGTGCATACATGAATTTGGTAATTATTGAGCACTTGTGATCAGGAAGTACTTGTGCTTAAAATTCATTGACTGTGCCTTATAACCTACATATTTATAACAATGTGCATATATACGGGGCTGCGTATGTATGGGGCTCTGAGCAACCTGCTTTCATTAAAGATGTCCCTGTTCACTGGAGGGGGGTTGGAGTAGATGAGCTTTAAAGGTCCCTTCCAAACCAAACTATCCTACAACTCTACGTGTAGAGTATGAGTAAGTTATCCAAAGCTTGCATGGGGCTTGCAGGGCTGATTTTTGAAGTAAAGGGACGTGTGATATGTAAGGTGACCTAGCCAACATTGTGAGTGAGGATGATTAAGGATGGCATTGCTTCTGGAAGGCTGGGTTTCCAAACACGTTGTTACAAGAACACTGGAGTTCTCTGCCTTCAGTTTTAAGTGAGTTTGGAGTTGAGGGGAATAAAGCTTCAAGCAATCCCACCACAGAGTTTACAAATGAGCACAAAAATGCATTGAATGGGAGCTGTTCAGCTTACAGACTTCTGATGGTTTTGACAGAGGAGCTCAAAAGTTCCTTGAATAATAGGTCTGTGATTTCTGGCAGCCTGTAAGCATTAAACTTTTTCAGATTTCAAAGCAAATAGATACATCTTAACAAAGACCACCTTGTGTCAGCTATCCTTAAAATTATAGCACATAGATTAAAATAAAAAGTGTGTACTTGTCCCCCGTGGGACACAGAGGAAGGGAAAAGCATTATCAGAATTCTTTAAACTCATCTTAACAGTATTGAACCAATTATTTTGTTAAATCTGGGTTTGTTTTCTGCCTCTCAATGAGAACATTTGAAGTCTATCATCTCCACCATTTATGAGTTACCAGTATGCAAGTGTAAAATTTCCAATTGGAACATATGGTATCAGAGGGAACGAGGGGGAAATATCTGATTGCTTGTGCTCCCCAAACTCCAAATCTACTGCATTTAGTATTTTGCTCACAGTTCCTGCAGGGGGAAATAAAAGAAATCATCTCTGAGCTGAGACCAAGCACTGAACATTTCACCCTGAGTAGGAATCTGTTTGAGAAACTTATAAGCAGCTGAAAAGGGAATAGAATAGAAACTCCATTTCAGCTTCTTCACCAGGGTTGCAGCTACAGGCAGAACTTACCATCAGTAACAAAAACGGTCTGAACTTTCTCCTCTAAATTCTGACCCCTGGTTTGGGGATGTGCCTGAAGCCCATGAAAGATGAATTTTCCCTATGAAAGGAGGGACCCTCAGCTACCGCATTAATAGAGGAACCGGCCCCTTTACCTGTGTTAACTCAAAGGGTTCATGACCAGCTACACCATTTGTTCAAAGGCTTGCCATGGATATGGGGCAGCCTCAGGTACTTGTATATGGTGTACCTGGAGAATAAGAACATTCTGGCAACTGATACCCAGACTGTGGGAATGGCTGAGCTGAGGTGTTGGAGGAGCCGTTGCTGGTGTGATGGTGAATGTATAGCATGAGCTTGCAATCCTCCCTCTGCCTAGAAGCGGAGGATCATTAGGTGAAGTATGACCACAGACCCCTCACAACTCCAGTTGCTTTATCTGCTGAGTGACACCAAATGCTTTGGAGAAAGACAAAAGGACCCAAGGACTGGAATGTCATTTTCTACCCTAAGATTTTACACAGAACTAGATTTTGAGTTCCTGTCCGTTCAAGCATGGAGACAAAGTAATGCTGCCAAGACTTGCTGCTTCTGCACAACAGCCTTGCCTTCAGCCACTGCATGGGGCCAGAGCAAGGGGAGGCCAGAGACAAGTTGTTCTTCCCCCCAGTGATCGCTCCCCACGGTGTCAGTGAGGCTGGGCAGTTCGAGGGCTGCTAGCAGAGCTAGGTATGCAGGCAGTGAGGCAGAAATCTGCTCGGCTTCTGAGCCCTGAGGTGCTTGAAGACTATGCAAGACATCTTGCTGGGCATACTGTCTGGCTTAACCTCTATGTTTGTATTTAGCACCGGCCTGAGTCTCACTATGCAATAGTGCAAGCTCTTTGAGACCATTGAGCAGCACGAGCTGTTAGGCGCAGGGCAGTCACATTGCTCCTGTAAATCACAGAAGCATAGAATGGTTTGGGGTGGAAGGGACCTTAAAGATCATCTACTTCCAACCACCCTGCCATGGGCAGGGACACCTTCCACTAGATCACGTTGCTCAAAGACCCATCCAAACTGATCTTGAACACATCCAGTACGGAGCATCCACAACTTCCCTGGGCAACCTATTTCAGTGTCTCACAAGCCTCATAGTGAAGAATTTCTTCCCGATTTCTAACCTGAAGCTCCCCTCTTCCAGTTTGCAGCTATTACCCCTCATCCTATCACTACAAGCCCTTGCAAAAAGTCCCTCCCCAGCTTTCTTGTAGCACCCCCTTCAGATACTGGAAGTCTGCAATAAGGTCTCCACAGATTCTTCTCTTCTGCAGGCTGAACAATTCCAGCTCTCTCAGCCTGTCTTTGCAGGAGAGGTGTTTCAGGCCCCTGATCATGGTCAGCTCCATACCAGCACTGTGAAACAAATGACCTCCCTGTACCACCACTGGTTTGAGTCATTCTTGTGGGGGGCATCCATTTACAGAAAATGATCATACAGACCTTTCTTGTGTGGGGGGGTAGCGGGTACACCTCCCCTTTGCTTCTCCGCACAGCAGAGGCTGTTAGCTCTGGGCAACTGGCCTGGAGGATGCAAGGAACAGGCTTGTCGCTCTTCATCCTGGCAGAATACAGAGGGACCAAGCCTGGAGCCCTGGGAATTGAAGTGACCAAATCACAGAAGAGGAGCCTTTTGCTCAGCAGCACGAATGGTTGTGTAGTGCCACATGTACAACCAAATCTATCCTTGCTGCCATTCAGACAGAAAGCGGCGTGTTTTGGAGTAACTTCCCTGGGAGGGGGAGGAACAGATGTTTGAACCAGAAGCGTCTGTGACAGTTGGGAGAGACAGCATGGAAACGCACAGTTGAAAGGAGAAGTCTGATGGGAGTGTGATGACAGCAGCAGGACTCCAGTGACAAGGAGTGGGAAGGAGAACAAGCAGGGAGGAGTGTTACGTCGAAAGCTGAGCAAAGTGCACAAGAAGATGTGTCAGGAAAGCGTCAGAGAAAGGAAGAGAGGGAATGTGAGAGTAGAGACAGGCTTTGGGATCTGTCTGCAAGCACGTGTGACCTCTTCCCTGGCAAACAGAGAAAGGAAGGCCTTTTATTCCTCTGCCTTCTTCCACCGAGTTAACTCTTCTTGCAGCCAAGGTAGCTGGCCAGTTCTGGTGGAGCTCTTCAAGCATCCAGTTTGCACTTGTAAAAGGTAAAGCTGCCTGTGCCCCTCCAGAGCTCTGAGGTCTGAGGGTACCGTGCAGCAGGGACTGAGGCCCAGGCACCCCTGCCATTTTTCTGCCCGGTGCCTTTGCAGGGTAGCACAGAAGCCACATGCCTTGGGATTTCTGGATGCTGCAAAGGGAAAAGGGGTGGTGACAATCTCATAACAGGCCTCCCCCCTGCCACAGTGCAGTGATTGCAAGGGCAGGATGCGTGAGGAAAGAAAAAGAAGGGAGTGCGTGTTCTTCCTGCAGCAGGGAGGGACCTCTCCAGCAGCGCCTTACCCTGGTCATATAAATCACAGCTCTGCAGTGTCCAGTTTTTCCTTAGTTCAGCAGATGTGCAAGGCACACTGGGAGTGTGCCACTGGAGTGTAAAGCCCCTGACGCTAGAGATCCTGTAAGCAGGGGGAGGGGGAAATGTAACTTCTCCCACTGAGGGATTTACAAGTGCAGTTTTGCAGATCCCTTCCTGCACCCATTTCACCACCGACACCCACCCCCCCAGTTTGCCTTGAGAGAGGCAAACTGGCTTGTTCTGCTTTGTGTCCTCTTGTAGGGAAGGGACAATTTCTCTAAGTATAAGATGAGTCTTGAAATACATTAACGAAGTGATTGTCAGGTAGGTGCCAGCCACAGCTGGCTACACTGGGAACTGGGATCTGTCACTGGATGTCGCACGGCTGGTGACTCTCTTCCCCTTTGTAGAGACACTGGTGTTGGTTTCTTGTGGAATTTCAGCAGCTTAGGGTACAGGCAACATTCGCTACGTCGATGTGCAAGGGGAAAGGCTGCACAAGGGTTAGGGAGGCAGGACAGGGTGGGCTGTGTCTGAGAGCTCTGGGGGACAGTGGCCTCACCAGGGAGCAGCAGGGACCTGTGAGGGCTATGGGCTGTGGAGGGTCAAGGCTCAGCCAGCAACATGTTCATTGATTCATTTATTTTAGGGAGGAATGGATGGGGAGGAACATGGCGG
>JAVSBS010000784.1:0-13189 GCA_033124195.1 Coracias cyanogaster | reverse complement strand
ATTAGATGATAAAACAGTAGGGGGGGGGAGGGGAAAGGGGGACACTCTTTCCTCCTTGCTAGGGTACATACTCTTGACTGGAGCAATTCATCCTACATGGATGCAATGGTATCCAGTGGTGTGTCCTCATTGCACTAGCCATCATGGGAGGGCTACAGCAGAGCCTGGGGAGTGCTCCAGTAACCCTGAGAGAGAGAGGGCCCCTAGGTGGATGGCAGCCCTTAGTCCCCTTGGTTGCACTGTCTCAGATGTGGCAAAAGGAGGAAGGAGAGGCCAGCATCTCCCCTGATCTGCCACAGTCAGGAGCAGCCTCTGAGGAAAACAAGGAGTTTGGGACCCGCTGCAATTGACAAACTAGTGGAAAACTGAGCTTCCTGGGGTTGGACATGCTGGTTCTCTTGCCCAGCCAGTACTTATGGACTCCTCAACTCAATTCCATTTCCTTGTTGCTGAGCCAGTCCTTGTTGGCCCACATGCCACTTAGCAACAGCACAGAATGTCTTAGGAGAGAGAGTCATCTTCCCTAATGACAACAAGCAAGTCCTCCTTGGCTAATCCCATCACCTGCTGACCTGCTCCTAAGCCCCCACGTGGGCTGGGAGCTCTGCCAAGTGGGTCTTGGTGGTGAGATTCTGTGTAGGGGCAATTTCTGATACATACCATCCAGGAGCTTTGGCCCGTGTGGGTGGTGGAGCCTGTTAGGAAGTGTCCTTGGTCAAGACACAGTGGCAGTGCAAGGGTGTTGAGTGCTGTGGGAAAAACAGCTTGATGAAAGTGTGAAAAACGGAAGGATCTGCCCTTCCTTACCAGGAACAGAGATGACAGGCTTATGGCAAGGCAGGAAGGTCTGAGCAGCATAAAGGCAAAGCTGGCAATGTAAAGGTGACGTAGACCTCTCTGGTGCCTGTACTGATTGACTCAGCTGCAGGACCTTTCTTGGAGCTGGTCTAGAGAGGAGCAGCTGTGGGCAGTTCTCACTGATCAGTACTTCCAAAGCCTTTCACATAGGCAACAAGCTGGGGACAGCGTGGCTTGTACTGGCTGTTTTCCCCTGAGGCTGTGGTGTGAGGTCTCTGGTGAGGTGGCAGAAGGGGGCCTGCAGACTGCCAGAGTGGCTTCAGCTAGGAGGAGCGCAGAGGAGCAGGCACCTTAGTGTTTTCACCCCAGAGCAATGAACTTCATAGCAGGCTGAGCATCCCTCAGATGCTTGGCTTTGTGTAGCAGAACCGCACCTTTCTTCCCATTACCTTGCATAGGATCTTGGCCTTTAGCCTCAGTAAGAGTCAGGATCAGGCCCAAGGTGTATTTTCTGAAGTTACTTGAGCAGCTGCTGAAATTAAAAATCTTGTGAGTGAAGAACTCTCTTCCCTGCCATCTAAATCCGGAACAACAGAGTGGCCTTTTGTCTCTGGAGGTAGTTTAAAAACCTTTTCAAGGTCTGTGCTCCTTGCAGAAAAAATAATTCAGACGACACTCGCCACATCTGACAGTTGCCAGCCTTTGTTCAATGCAGCCTGGGTGCTGTGTGCCCAAATAATGAGGGGTTCAACTCCACATTGTCTTGTACCTGAGAAACAGTGCATCACCAAACCCTGAAAGGATGCTGAAGCGTCACTGGGAAAGCAGGCTGCAGGAGAGTACCAGTGATTTCTGCCTCAGCCCTTTCAGCCCAGGCTTGCGGAGGTTTCCTTAGGACCAGCAGCCTGAGCTCCTCTGGCTTTCACTGCAGCCGCCCTCCTCGCAGAGCAGAGACGTATATCACCCGGCATTTTATGCGTGCCTAGGAAAGGGAACCTGAATCCCTTCCTGCACAGAGAGCTGACAGACTAGGGGCCAACACACAACCCTTGGCATTTTTTTATTTACTATAAACCTCTTAAATGAAGGCTGGGGGATTTTTTTTTTTTTTCATTTACCATGTTACTGTATGGAACCAATCACTATAAATTTAAACGGAGAGCTGGTAGGAGCACACTTACCTTTTATATAATAATTGTGAGAGTGCTGCTGCTGAACCCCTATTAAGATTATTCAGACCTTCTCAGATTTCATTGTAAAACATTAGGCTGCGAGAGGTACTGTAAGGGTGTGATTATCCAAAGAGTGTAAGTAGTAGTGAGTGTTGTTGGCCAGGATTACTGCAACACAGGAGAAATCCTGAATAGCTGGTAGTAGAGGAAGCTGAGCAGCTTAATCTGCCATTCAGAAATACAGTGGTCTGTATGTGGAGAAATCCCACCTGATTCCTATCTGGGTCTGCACGGGCTTGACAAGTTTGTCTTACTGTCATCGGGTGCAAGTTGAATCCTTGGCTGAGTGTAGAGGTTACCCCTGTGGTCCTCTGTGGAAACTGTCACACGGGGTACAAGTCATGCTGGTGCTCGGGCTGCGCAGCCTCGCTGGCTTGGGGCATTGGGAAGTCACACTCTTCCATTGAGGGGATCCACTGGTGGGGACCTGTCATAGGTCTGGCTGTGCTGGCAGAGGAGGTTTTCCATGAGCTCAGGGCTGGAAGGGACCATTGACTGCTGCCCTGGTGGAAAGGGCCAGTTCTTCCACTTGCTGCCCCTGCTGCAGAGGCAGTCCCTGTTCCTTCTGAGCAGCACGGAAAAGCTGGGAGGCAAGCAGTTTGTCAGATGGGCAATAGCTGGCCTAGAGCTGCAGACCTGACAGGAGCAGGGACCCAAGCTGGTGGAATATAGACAGGTCTCACACTGAAGCTAGTGGGTGAGTGGAGAGTCGCTGCTCTCTTGCTCTAAACAGAGCCCAAAGCTATGCCATGCTGAGAAAGGATGAGGTGCTGGGAGGGCGCTTAGCCACCCTACTTTAGGCATTGGCCATGTTATGGTGTCACCTTAGTAAGAACAAGGCACTTGCTACTTTTTCTAGGAGGCAGGGATAAAAGAGCAATGCTGTTTATACACTACTCTGCTGCCTTGATTTTTCACCTGCGATTGAGATTTTAATTTTGCCTCCCATATGATTTTCCTGTTGTAACACACGCCTCTTGGCTGTCACTGTAACAATGCCTTTTCTTGGCAGGGAAGGGAAATCTGAAAGGAAGCTCTTGAGCAGTCTACTGTGTGAGTTCCTCAAACGATGGCTGTGTTTCTCCCCCTCATTCCACTCGTTTTCAAATAATATTCATGCTGGGAATAAATCTGAGCAAGTAACAATCATGTTCAGCATATGATAACCAGAGACACTTGTATATATACAAGCAGCCACATGGAAAACAAATGAGCTGATGGAAAGACAGAACACAAGACGACCCAGAAACCACAGTTACCATGTTCACAGTCAGACCAAATAACTTTGCCATTTCCATATAATTACACTTTTTTTTTTTTCCACCCCAGGAAAATAGAAATCTGAAAAACATTTTTAGTTACTAGATTTTTATCTCACCAGTGTATGCAGTGGTGGGAAAATAACATCTCCCACCAACCAATATACTATGGGTCAATTAGAGTTAAGCAATAGAAAGTTTAATTCTGTCCTGCGTTTTGTCTATGAAACTCCAGTGAATTCAGTGGGGGTTTGTAACTGGAGGTCAGGAATTGGACATCAGCTTATAAATTAAAGAATTGCAAGAACTGTACCAGGTCTAAGCTATTTGGATATTTTTAAATGCCAGATACATTGGGCTGCTGCTGACATCCTGAAAATGTGCTGTTTCTGATGATACAGGGAAGGAAGTTTGGAAGGTTTTTGATTTTTATTTTGTTTTAATCTTTCCAGTATGTTTGCCTTTCTTTTGTGATTAAAGATGTTTTTCTTTGAAAGGTATCTATTTTTAGCTGGAGAAACGCACAAAGCTGAGACATTTTGGGAGAATTTTATCAAACACCTTTGTCTTGATATGAGAAGTTGTAATTTAAAAAAGTTAATTGCCTTCAATGGAATCTTTGATGATAGATATGCAATACACACACCCATCTCAATAGACAATGTCTTTTAAACCTTAAAGAAAATTGAAATAGTTGCAAAGTTCTGAGGGGAAGTTCATCTTCCTTTAACTGTAAAGTGATTCTTAATATATATATGTATACATACGTGTGCGTCTATAAAGAATATGTGCAGACATAAATTACACAATTTTAAAGACAATTTCACTGTAAATATATTTGCTATTCATTCATTATAATGTTCCTACACTCCTATGCAAAGCGGGATTAAATATGTTAACAAAGCAGATGTTCAACAAATGTAAAGCAAGAAGAGGAATTCAGGAGCACTTGGCAGAAATCTGCACCCTTTATTATTAAATTTCTCCCCAGATAAACTGTTCCTTTCACATCATCAAGCACAGAAGTAAGCACCTGGTGGTGGCAAGGTCAGCTTCTTGGAGACCTTGTCACAGGCTATGACTCTCCTATGCTTTTCAGTAATGTAAAGGTATTTGTGTAAGTCCCAACAGCCACGTGTTGCAACACTCTCTCTCCTTCATTCCTTCATCATCCTGTTGACTTCTTTATCTCCCTGTTGTCTTGCTGGGTGTAACACCTCCATGATCTAGCAGCAGGATTGAGCCTCATATGCTTCAGGTCATGCTCTGATGTCTCAGCTCAGATCCATCCTCACTGCTGGGCATTGCTTGGGAGTCATCTGGACTTTTGATCTTTCCTGAAATCCCACCCCAGGCTCTAGTAGGTCGGACACTGCTGGCAGTTTGGCCTGTGCCAGCACAGAGATGTATGTGTGCAGGGGAACTGCTCAGGATGGACCCATCTGCCCTGGTGGGATTTGTGGTCCATGTCATGTTCCATGTCCATGGAACATGAGGTAGTTAATTTAAAAGAAGCTTGGTGTGTCTACAGGAGCTGCTGTCATACCGTGATTTCAGCGTAACTGCATACAGACTGCAGTGACTGAAAATATTCCTGCCTTCCTCATAGCTTAATTGGTGGCATTTAGTTAATTGTGTATACTCTCTTTTAGTGGATTTAAATCTAGAATTATGCAACTGATCGTTTTTCCCAGAGCAGAGGCTCACTCAAGCCTGCTGTCACAGGAGAGCCCACCTGAGTCAGCCACCAACTTCCAGTTGTTGGAGCTGCTGTTTGCTGTCTGTTGCTATGGTGAGATGCTAGCACCAAACTGATACCAAAAAGGAAATGATATTTTCTGAACAGGTTTATGAGAAGAAAAAAATGTAGAGTGGACAGGGAGGTCATGGGGGAGAGGAGGGCAAGCTAAAGGGACTTTGAGGGCTTTTCTGAGTCTGTGTTTCTCGTTCCCTTTTTAGCTGAAGGTCCACCTATACTCTTTGAAGATAATCCAAGAATCATCTTGTGCGGTGTCACCCTGGTGTTTTTTTTTTTTTTTACAACCAACTAAATGTTCTCCTTAACTGTAAGTACTCAAAATTTCTATTTCCATTTTCCCCTTGGTTTTTGGGAGTCTACATGCATGTGGGCAATGCAGTAGTTTCCTAGCTTTACAGTCAGTTTTGGAGATCTTGTGTCCCAACAGCGCAGTGCAGGCCACAGATCAAGAAAACCTGCTTTAGTCTCCACCTTTGCTGGACCTATATTGGTTATGTCTCTTCCGACAATTAGATTTTTAATCCCTTTTAAAGCCCTGTTGTACTAGCAGCTTGTTTCCCCACCAGGCTGGAATCATCCCATGCTCTCCTTGTTTTCTTATGCCCAGACCTTCACCCTAGTTGAGATGCCAGCTGGGACAGCTGGTCAGTGCAATGCACTCCTGCAGCTGATCACCCCGGCAGCCTGACCAGGAAGGGGAGAGGCTGAGCGCTTATTTCACAGTTCCTGCAGAGAAAACTTATTCCTCCTTCTCCCTAGCCAAGGACTTTGTACGTCACTCCTCGTCTCAGCAGTGACAGGAGCATCTGGAGACAGGCAGCCTGTCTTTAGAAGTTACAAACCACGGCCAGACGCAAAGGTTCGTTTGGAAATGTGCTGTGCGATTGTGTAGCACCAAGATTGTACTTCTTGCAGAAGGTTCTCCTCTTTCATTCATTTGAAAGTGAGTGAGTGGGTTTGTATCATCTTGTCTGTACGTGGTTGCTGCCCTAGTCCTGTTTTGAAGAGTGGACAGTAGCAGGGTGGCCAAAGAGAAAAGGATACCCACTTGTGTTCAGATATCGCCAAGTGCGAGGAGGGGTTCATGTTTTGGAAACAGGTATTTGATGACCTGAAAGCAATTATGACTATACTGACATTTCAGGACTGTGAAATAAACATCCAGTGGCAGCTTTCTTGTCCCAGCACCAGTCCTTCTGATTGCTTCCGTTAGTGTCACTTCAGCGGGGTCTGAACTACACCTCAGCCATCGCCAGCCCCTTTGTAATGTGGGGTCATGCCTCCCTTTATATCTTGTCCTTTGCTGGACTGCTGTTGGGTTGTAATTGCATTAGATTCCTAATAGAGTTTCTTGGTCTGCTGTCACAGTGTGATTGCAAGGACTTGTGTTGCATTGAATGTGGTCTTGATTACTTGCCAATTAAAGTGCAAGGAAAACACTTAAAATCTCCTTTAAAATCACATCTAGATTTCATCTCCTCTGAAGGCTATGGGAAACTTACAGAGACTGTTTCCAGTTGCACTTTCTTTCTACTTTTAGTATTTGCTTGGTGGGGTAGGTAGACAAATGCTTCTTTTTTTTAGTGCCTTGAATTTTTTTGAGTGTGGTTCTTTGCATGAATAATGGAAGCAGAAATGCCCTTCTGAAGCTGAATTTTGCTCATTGCTCATACAGCAGGTTGCTTGAGGTTTACAAGGTTTGGGATAGTGCCTCTTTAAAAAGAAGATACGTGGAAGCAGATGGTCCTGTGGTAGCTAAGCATAGAAGGAGACGCCTGAAGAAAGTGTGTTGTGGCAAGAAGGATGTGTTAGATGAAGGAGCAGAGACGAGCCGGGAATGTAAGGAAGCAGTATGCAGGGGGCACGCCATTTCCAGGAGTCTGGTAGCGTAGGAGGTGCTGTACTGCGGTGGCAAATCTCTTGGAGCAGGTGTGCAGGGGCAAACTGCCCGCCTGCCACCCCCTGGGCAGCCTGGCAGCGTGTGCTGGGAGAGAGCCAGGGCCGAGGTGTGAAGGGAAGCAAAAACAGGAGGGGGAGAAGGGAGAGAAAGGAAGAAAAAAGCCAAGAGGAGCGGGGACAACATGACAAGAAGCGAGAGGAGCCCACCTGTGAAGGTAACCAGGAGTTTCTGTTTATCTTGCCCGTGGTTATACTGCAAGGAGGTTTTGAACTGCTGCCTAATACAACTGTCAATTATTTTAACTTCTATTTCTCACCTCAGTCCCCATGAAGTGCATTTGACAAAAATTAATTTTGTGTGTGCAACTGGGAGTGTGTCCTACTCCTGCAGAGGTGTCAGCTTAATGGGATATGGCTGCAGGGGATAACAGGCTGTGCCACCCCATTAGGGGATTGGAGGGGGTCACCTGTTCATCTGGACTAATATTTTAATTGTTGGAACATTGGGTTTCCTGTAGTTGAATTGGGATCGGATTAACCTCTGTCTCTCTGAACCTGCATGCTGGCAAGCTCCTTAAACACCATTTCTGATTTTATTTTCTACTTTCAGCACTTATTTAAGATAACTCTTTTTGTTTTATAGGTTAAAGAGGAAATATTCTCACTGGCTGAGATCCCGGTAAGCAATTACAAATATTTTACTACAGTTACAGGACTTGGAATCCAGCCTCAGGCCGTGGGCATCAGAAAAAGCCATGTGTGGAAATGCCAGGTGTTGTAAGACTGGGAGGGTTTCATATTAGAGGGATTCCACCTCATCTTCTCATCTTTACTGAAGTCAAATTCTTGACGTAAAAAAAAAAAAAAAAATAGTTCTTGTACTTGTAAATCAAACCTCCACAAGTAGTTTTCAACTCTACCAGTTAGAGAAGGGTTAACTGAGCCTCTTCGTCTCTATTGCATGTTAACACAGAAGGTCAGTGGTGGGAGAAGCTAGGTCCAAACTGAAGGCTTTTGAAACAGCCCCTAACTAGCCTAATGAATATGCTGTTGAGATGAACAGGTCATTTAACACTTTTCATGTTGCTATTGTCCATCCAACCTTAAATGTCAACTCTGTCACTCTGATAGGCTGGTTCTGCTTAAAAAGATTTCCTGGCTTTGTTAGATTGCTAGGAGGGATTTCCCTCAGCCCTTATTCCTAATTGCTGGCAGAACCCTACGGATATATTTATATCAGGCTCTTCATTCGGGTCAAGTCTTCACTCGAGAATTTTGCCAGTGGGTAAGGGCTGTGAAGAGATGCGATCCAGAGTTGGAAGCCCCAAACGCCGTTGTAATTATACTGCTTAAACTGCAGTTTAGCGGCCACAGTGGAATAACTGGCTTTGCTAAGGGCAGGATGGTTTGATGCGCTGCAGTGAGGAGCATATGACAATGTGCCGGGATTGCTGTGTCTACAGCAGGACCATTTCACAGAGCTGGTGTGTTCAGCTGCCTGCGAACCATCTGAGCCCAGCATGGTCCCAGCCCCGGGGAATGGCTGTGAATGGAGCTGGTGGAAAGGACTCTTCTGCTGATACCTGTCTTGTAGCTAATCCCTGGTGAAAGAGGCAGGCAGCCCCCTGTCTGGTATTTTTACCAGAGCCTTGACCACGTCTGTAGTCTGCTGACACTGGATGTCCAGGTTGCTTGAAAAAACATTTCATGGGAACTGAGTTGCATACCTGATAGGACTGAATATTTATCAGAAATGTTTTCCTGGAACTTCCTCATCTTGTGAAGAGCAAGCGTGTTTCTTCTTGGGAGACTTCTATTTTCCCTGTGACCTACGGTGTTCTGTGGCCTAGAAGGCCTCAGAAAATTACTTCTTAGCAGAGGAGGACAGCAAGCAGATGGCCCCAGGCTTTCCAGTGAGATTTCTTGATGCTTCCTGTCCTCCTTGCCTCTAATTGACTCTCTGGTGCAGTGGTCAGGAGAACAACAACATGGGTGCTCCTAATTTAACCACACAGTCATGGGCTCAACAGGTTTCAAAACTAGGTACAGCATAAAAGGACTGATGCTGTGTTGGTATCCAACACCTCATGGCAGTTTTTTGCCCCCACAGGCATTCTTAGCTTTCTGATACCTGCATCAGCTGGCAGATATAAAGGTGGAAACTCAGGTATCAGCACTGGAAAAAAAAGGTTGATGGGGTGAAAGAGCACATCTCCAGGTATATATACTGCAGACCAGAAGAACTTTTGTAGCTATTCCCAGTGGTGCTGCCAAATCTGAGCCCGAGAAGCTCCTCGGTAAGGGAACAGCTTTGGAGATGCACTGTGCATTCCACTTGACCCTCTAAATGGGAACCAGGTAACTGTTTTATTCCTCCTGGAAATGATTATGTATGTTTGGGAAGCTTTTCAGATACATAGCTCATTGTGAGGATATCATTGCATTGAGGGCTCTAGTCTTTTTTTTCTGTGACTGGTGTGTTTCTAATTCACTGAGATGCTTTGAAATTTCAGTGTGTAAATTCACAACAGCCTTTTCCTCGCTCTTAGTAGGTGATGCTACCCGTGATCAAGGTAGCCAACGCAACACGAACAATGCACTTGACCAGTATTGGACAAACCCAGAAAGGACGTGACATCAATTAAAATCAGCTGTTTGGCTGAAATCATCCCCAGTGCTGAAAAAGTGCCTTGTGAAACCAGCAAGAGGTCAAGCACAAGTTAACGTCAGGCTAACTTTCTTCATTAAGAAAATCTAGATTCAGACTGGGAAGCTTGTTAGAGGTCTTGAGGACTAGTCTTTCACACACAGTTGTTGTCCTCCACGATCCCTCTGAGACATTCATGGTCTCCCTGATCGGAATAAGATGGTCAGGGTACATTGTGAAAATGGCTGGATGAGCTGTGGAGCTGATCAGTGCTGGTGCGGATGCAGTTTCCTTACTACATCTGTCATATGGCGTTCCAAAAAGATCAGTTATTGTGCTGGTCCTTTTCAGCACTTCTGAACAGTTTAAATACATGGTGACCTTGATGTGCTAACCATCTGACACAACTAGAGCAGGACAGAGCTGTGGGGAAGCCAATGCCACCAAGTGGTCTCTAGTGTTCAAGTGAGATCTGGCTGTTGGCTGAAGAATAGGCGAACTTACCCTAGATCTCAGGCAATTCTTGGGAGCAGGAAAAGGCATTTTGTTTGTAACCATGGATGAGTTTCCTTAATTTAAAGTGCATTTATGTGACCCACTGATTTGTTGGAGGACTCCTTGGTGACTCTAGACTTTTCACAGTACCCTCTCTGTTCTATCATCTCTAGCTGAAGTAATGTCATTCCTTTCTTGGCAGGTAATGATGTGGCCTCAGCTGTTTGCATCTCCAGCTTCCTGGACAGCACCAGCATGATGGACGTGGGCTAGAAGCCTTCAGTGTTTGGCAGCTCCAGCTGGGACAGGACTTTGTGGTCAGTCTTCTCAGCAGCAAGCTACTGCAAGTAGTGGAAGCTGTCTGCTTGCTATGGGACCTTGAACTGGATTTTATGCCTTGGTCCTTATCTTCAAGGTATTGCTTGGCTTGGGTCCCTGCTGCGGGATGCAGGGTATGGCTGACAACTGCTTAAAAATGTAGCATGCGTTTGTGAAATAAATCCTGCCTGTGGCAATCATGGTGGGGATCAGGTCAGACCTTGCCCTAGCAAGCTCCTGAACAATCCTGTCCATCGAGGCTGCCACCCCTTGCCTTTGTAAGTACAAGACTACGCGCTGAGCTGTCTACAGGACACAAGTGTGCTGCCTCCTGTGCCAAGAGCCAGGCATCTTGAAATTTAATTTAGTTTTGGTTTTCTTCTCATGTTTCCTATAGCATAAATACATGGTAATCTGTAATATTAAAACAAACCAACCAACAAAACCCCTAAAACTTGCCAAACCCACGCTTCTTAGGAGTGTGTCCCTGCTCCTGGCTGTACCATTCTGGACCTTCCTTTGCCTCTGCTCTGGTAGTCACTTGACTCCTTGGTGTGCTGGTTCAGTCGGCTAAGCCAGCAGAAAACTAACCCAGCCAAAAAGGAGGTTGAATTTTGGGCTTTGATTATTTTTTGTTAGGTTAATGAGCTTCCTTGGCTCCCAGAGGGGCCCAGTGAAGGCTGGAGCTGGGGTGCAGGAGGCAGTGGGATTGCAGAGCCTGGAAGAGGTTGCAGCAAAGGGTTAGATTTGCTCAGCCATCTTTCTAGGGTGTTTTCTTGCTGCGCCACATGAAATCGCTCAGATGCGGTGAGGCAGGTGCAGTGTGCAGGGCAGAAAGCACTGCAGGAGAATTTGTTTCAGTAGTGGCAATTCTGGGGGTGAGTAGAAGCTTTCCCTATGGGGGTTCACCCATTTGCTACTCAGCCCTTTGCTGCTTTCAAAACCATGCTGCGAGTGCTAGGACAAAACCTTCAACCCAGCTGTCTCTCAGCTACCAAAACATCTCCTTTGCCCCTTGACCAGCTGTCAAAACTTTCCTGGCCTTCCTAGAACAAGCGTTTTAGGGAATGTTTCCCTTGGCCTATGAGAAATGGGCGGGATGCTCTGGAGATGACTAGCAGGACTGTGCGTTCGATGCCAGGTGCCTGCCCTAGCAAGCTCCTGAACAATCCTGTCCATCGAGGCTGCCACCCCTTGCCTTTGTAATGCTCCCAGCTTGGTGTGCTCTGTAGGGTGAGGTTGTGGTTTGAGGAAGAAATTGTTTCAGAGCAAAAAATTGTGCAACTCCAGAGCCAAGAAAAAAGCCTTAATTATTCAGCTAGTTTGAAAGACTTTAAAGTATCCCTAAAAATAGGTGAGAGGGATGTTTGTCAGCTACAAAGAGATTATCCTGCAGTAGTATTGCTTGACTTATTTTATGATGATGCTACAGAATACAGTCCCTCAGGTAGCCTCATTAATGTTTATGAATGAACCCCTTGCTTTATGCTTCTGGTTTTAGAAGGTAGAAATAGGGCGAGAGGCTAGTTAAGACTGGTTTTACCATATATGCTTTGAAAGCCCAGGGATATGGGTGTAATGTCTCTGTAAGCCTCAGTGGTTCTGCAATACCTGGAGCTGGGCGCTCACTAGACCAGCTGAGGTGTACCCTGAGGGAGAAATCCAGGCAGGACTTTGGCTAAAATCCTGGGTGAAATTCTGCACGCTTCCCAGCGGATCTGTCAGCAGGAGGTTGGCACTCCTCTGTCTCATCACTCGTTTGGTTTTGAACTCTTCCGGCAAAAGCCACCTGTGACCATATGCTGTTATAGTCATAAGCGCTTCCACAGGGCAGTATCTGGTGAGCCTCACTGCCTGCCGGTGTCTCAGCCCAGGGTGGAGCCTTCAATTCACTATCTGTTCCTTAAAGAGGGCAACTGTTTCTTCTGGCTATCATAAAAGAAGAGTGGCAGTTACGCCCAGCCCAAACAGTATGCGGTGGTTTTTGAGTCTTACCGCTCCAGCCTTAAAATAACAGCCCTTTCTTCTGAGCCAACCAACAACTGTGGTCAGCCACTAATACCAGTTTAACCATTTGGCAGCTGCCCTATAAGAAATAGCTCTTTCAAGAGAGAGCCAAAGGAGCCCTTGTCCCCTGGGCCCCAGAGCCACCCTGGATTGGCTTCAGTCAGAGGGGCGTGTTTAGATCCCCTGGTACACAACCCGCCTCTGAAATAACCACCGAATCCTAGAAAGTTAATACCAAACAAATCGTGGAAGGAGGGCGGAAAGAGTAATCCAAGTGAAGTGTTTTGGCGCTTGCTTTGGTGAATGAGCGGGTAAGGCTCCCTGACTGCCCCCGCAGACTCCCAGCCCATTGCTCGGTAGCTCCTTCTCCATCCCCGGTGCGCAGGGACTGCCAGCGGAGTTTCTTTTGGGCTGCGTTCCCTCCCTGTTATGACAGTAGTGACCGGCTCTGCCAACGGTGCCACTGAAATGGAGACGGGGCCCAGAAATGGGCAATAAAGGGCAGTTGTGGGCTGGGGGTTCCCCGCCCCTCCCCCGGGGTGCTGCCGGAGCCGTCCCTCGCCCCTTCCCGCGGCTCCGCTCCGCTCCAGCGGCGCACCTCCGCTTCGACGGGGCACCAAGGCGCGCGGCGTGCGGAGCCGCCAGCCGGACCTCGCGGCGGGCAGCGCGGAGGGGGCGGAGCCTGAGCGCGCAGCGCCGAGCCCCGCGGGGCGCGCAGCCCGGCTCCGGTCCGCGCTTTACCGGGGCAGCCGCCGCGGCCACGTGGCGGGGGCAG